>JAUMJL010001860.1:0-171814 GCA_033558185.1 Dromococcyx pavoninus
CCCTCGGCCCATTTTTTGGTCCCTTGCCCCATTTTTGGGTGCCTCGGCCCATTTTTGGGTCCCTAGGCCCATTTTTGCGTTCCTCCGCCCATTTTTGGGTTCCTCCGCCCATTTTTGGGTTCCTCCGCCCATTTTTGAGTTCCTCAGGCCATTTTTGGGTTCCTCCGCCCGTTTTTTGGTCCCTCGGCCCATTTTTGGGTTCCTCGGCCCATTTTTGGTTTCCTCGACCCATTTTTGGGTTCCTCCGCCCATTTTTGGGCCCTCGGCTCATTTTTGGGTTCCTCAGGCCATTTTTGGGTTCCTCCGCCCATTTTTGGGTTCCTCCGCTCATTTTTTGGTCCCTCGGCCCATTTTTGGGTTCCTCGGCCCATTTTTGGGTCCCTCGGCCCATTTTTGGGTTCCTCAGGCCATTTTTGGGTTCCTCCGCTCATTTTTGGGTTCCTCCGCCCATTTTTTGGTCCCTCAGCTGATTTTTTGATTCCTCGGCCCATTTTTGGGTCCCTCGGCTCATTTTTTGGTCCCTTGGCCCATTTTTTGGTTCCTCCGCCCATTTTTTGGTTCCTCCACCCATTTTTTGTTCCCTCGGCCCATTTTTGAGTTCCTCAGGCCATTTTTGGGTTCCTTGGCCCATTTTTGGGTTCCTTGGTTCATTTTTGCGTTCCTCAGTCCATTTTTTGGTCCCTCAGCTGATTTTTTGATTCCTCGGCCCATTTTTGGGTCCCTCGGCTCATTTTTGGGTTCCTCAAGCCATTTTTGGGTTCCTCCGCCAATTTTTGGGTTCCTCCGCTCATTTTTTGGTCCCTCGGCCCATTTTTGGGTTCCTCGGCCTATTTTTGTGTCCCTCGGCCCATTTTTGGGTTCCTCAGGCCATTTTTGGTTTCCTCCGCCCATTTTTGGGTTCCTCCACCCATTTTTTGGTCCCTCAGCTGATTTTTTCATTCCTCGGCCCATTTTTGGGTCCCTCAGCCCATTTTTGGGTTCCTCGGCCCATTTTTGGGTTCCTCGACCCATTTTTGGGTTCCTTGGTTCATTTTTGGGTTCCTCAGGCCATTTTTGGGTTCCTCCGCCCATTTTTGGGTTCCTCCGCTCATTTTTTGGTCCCTCGGCCCATTTTTGGGTTCCTCGGCCCATTTTTGGGTCCCTCGGCCCATTTTTGGGTTCCTGAGGCCATTTTTGTGTTCCTCAGGCCATTTTTTGGTCCCTCAGCTGATTTTTTGATTCCTCGGCCCATTTTTGGGTCCCTCGGCTCATTTTTGGGTTCCTCAGGCCATTTTTGGGTTCCTCCGCCCATTTTTGGGTTCCTCAGGCCATTTTTGGTTTCCTCAGCCCATTTTTGGGTTCCTCTGCCCATTTTTTGGTCCCTCGGCCCATTTTTGAGTTCCTCAGGCCATTTTTGGGTTCCTCGGCCCATTTTTTGGTCCCTTGGCCCATTTTTGGGTTCCTCGGCCCATTTTTGGTTTCCTCGGCCCATTTTTGGGTTCCTCCGCCCATTTTTTGGTCCCTTGGCCCATTTTTGATTCCTCGGCCCATTTTTGGGTTCCTCAGGCCATTTTTGGGTTCCTCCACCAATTTTTGGGTTCCTCCGCTCATTTTTTGGTCCCTCGGCCCATTTTTGATTCCTCGGCCCATTTTTGGGTCCCTCGGCCCATTTGTGGGTTCCTCAGGCCATTTTTTGATTCCTCCGCCTATTTTTGGGTTCCTTGGCCCATTTTTTGGTCCCTCAGCTGATTTTTTCATTCCTCGGCCCATTTTTGGGTCCCTCGGCCCATTTTTTGGTCCCTTGGCCCATTTTTGGGTTCCTCCGCCCATTTTTGGGTTCCTCCGCCCATTTTTTGGTCCCTTGGCCCATTTTTGAGTTCCTCAGGCCATTTTTGAGTTCCTCGGCCCATTTTTGGGTTCCTTGGTTCATTTTTGCGTTCCTCAGTCCATTTTTTGGTCCCTCAGCTGATTTTTTGATTCCTCGGCCCATGTTTGGTTCCCTCGGCCCATTTTTGGGTTCCTCAGGCCATTTTTGGGTTCCTCCGCCCATTTTTGGCTTCCTCCGCCCATTTTTGGGTTCTTCAGGCCATTTTTGGGTTCCTCAGCCCATTTTTGGGTTCCTCCGCCCATTTTTTTGTCCCTCGGCCCATTTTTTAGTTCCTCAGGCCATTTTTGGGTTCCTTGGCCCATTTTTGGGTTCCTCAGGCCATTTTTGGGTTCCTCCGCCAATTTTTGGGTTCCTCCGCTCATTTTTTGGTCCCTCGGCCCATTTTTGGGTTCCTCGGCCCATTTTTGGGTCCCTCGGCCCATTTTTGGGTTCCTGAGACCATTTTTGTGTTCCTCAGGCCATTTTTTGGTCCCTCAGCTGATTTTTTGATTCCTCGGCCCATTTTTGGGTCCCTCGGCCCATTTTTGGGTTCCTCAGGCCATTTTTGGGTTCCTCCGCCCATTTTTGGGTTCCTCCGCCCATTTTTTGGTCCCTCACCTGATTTTTTCATTGCTCGGCCCATTTTTGGGTCCCTCGGCCCATTTTTTGGTCCCTTGGCCCATTTTTGGGTTCCTCCGCCCATTTTTTGTTTCCTCCGCCCATTTTTTGGTCCCTCGGCCCATTTTTGATTTCCTCAGGCCATTTTTGGGTTCCTTGGCCCATTTTTGGGTTCCTTGGTACATTTTTGCGTTCCTCAGTCCATTTTTTGGTCCATCAGCTGATTTTTTGATTCCTCGGCCCATTTTTGGGTCCCTCGGCCCATTTTTGGGTTCCTCAGGCCATTTTTGCGTTCCTCCGCCCATTTTTGGTTTCCTCCGCCCATTTTTTGGTCCCTCGGCCCATTTTTGAGTTCCTCAGGCCCATTTTTGGGTTCCTCAGGCCATTTTTGGGTTCCTCCGCCAAATTTTTTGTTCCTCCGCTCATTTTTTGGTCCCTCGGCCCATTTTTGGGTTCCTCGGCCCATTTTTGGTTTCCTCGACCCATTTTTGGGTTCCTCCGCCCATTTTTTGGTCCCTCGGCTCATTTTTGGGTTCCTCAGGCCATTTTTGGGTTCCTCCACCAATTTTTGGGTTCCTCCGCTCATTTTTTGGTCCCTCGGCCCATTTTTGGGTTCCTCGGCCCATTTTTGGCTCCCTCGGCCCATTTTTGGGTTCCTCAGGCCATTTTTGGGTTCCTCCGCCCATTTTTGGGTTCCTCCGCCCATTTTTTGGTCCCTCACCTGATTTTTTCATTGCTCGGCCCATTTTTGGGTCCCTCGGCTCATTTTTTGGTCCCTTGGCCCATTTTTGGGTTCCTCCGCCCATTTTTGGGTTCCTCCACCCATTTTTTGGTCCCTCGGCCCATTTTTGAGTTCCTCAGGCCATTTTTGGGTTCCTTGGCCCATTTTTGGGTTCCTTGGTTCATTTTTGCGTTCCTCAGTCCATTTTTTGGTCCCTCTGCTGATTTTTTTGATTCCTCGGCCCATTTTTGGGTCCCTCGGCCCATTTTTGGGTTCCTCAGGCCATTTTTGGGTTCCTCCGCCAATTTTGGGGTTCCTCCGCTCATTTTTTGGTCCCTCGGCCCATTTTTGGGTTCCTCGGCCTATTTTTGTGTCCCTCGGCCCATTTTTGGGTTCCTCAGGCCATTTTTGGGTTCCTCCGCCCATTTTTGGGTTCCTCCGCCCATTTTTTGTTCCCTCACCTGATTTTTTGATTCCTCGGCCCATTTTTGGGTCCCTCAGCCCATTTTTGGGTTCCTCGGCCCATTTTTGGGTTCCTCCGCCCATTTTTGGGTTCCTCCGCCCATTTTTTGGTCCCTCGGCCCATTTTTGGGTTCCTCAGGCCATTTTGGCTTCCTCCGCCCATTTTTGGGTTCCTCCGCTCATTTTTTGGTCCCTCGGCCCATTTTTGGGTTCCTCGGCCCATTTTTGGGTCCCTCGGCCCATTTTTGGGTTCCTCAGGCCATTTTTGGGTTCCTCCGCCCATTTTTTGGTCCCTCACCTGATTTTTTGATTCCTCGGCCCATTTTTGGGTCCCTCGGCCTATTTTTTGGTCCCTTGGCCCATTTTTGGGTTCCTCTGCCCATTTTTGGGCTCATGGAGGTTCCAGGCGGCAGGGCCATAATGTTCAATGATTTGCTGAGGTGTCCACTCACCTTTTCCCCATCATTGCTTAGCACCTCCCTGTGTTAGATGGGGACTAATGAACTGCCTAGTTTATCTTAAATCATCGTAGACCTAGACACTCACTTCATTATCCCTCTCTTCTGGAAGTATGAAAAATAAGGAGCAAATAACTCCTATGTAATGTGTTCTCGTCCAGTTTGATGGTAATAATTTATAAGCAGCTGAACCACATATCCAATAATGACTTCCTAGAGCTCGTGTCCCTTTGTCTAATAATGTGTTTGAACAAAGTTACCATGTTTTATCAGGGAAACACTTGGTATTATCCTGAGCATTAATCCAATAAGAGTAGCTCTGCTTGATCGGAGAATTTCTATAATGGATCCCATTGAACGGATCTGAGCTGTTGCATAGCCGTGCTTCTACCCCTTCACATGTGGTGGGGACTCTGTTTCCATAGTCATGGCCACCCACTTTTCTTGTGCCATTTAAATCCTTATTGGAACATGAGTGTGTAAAGTAGATGGGTTCGTTATCATCTGTTCACTCCCCAAAATTGACAAACAGATAATTTGTATTCTTGTAAATCAGGTTTCTAATTCAGTAAGTAAAATTACAGTGACCGGTCCCAACAAAACCACCATCTTTTTCTTTGCTCTTCCTACAGTATATGCTCCGTGCAGAATATTTAATTGGCCACTTTGGATTGGTATATTGGTATATTGTCCCAATAGGTCAGGTTTTTTAGGTTTACTGGACTGTAACAGCTCACTAATACCTCGGGGGAAAGAGGAACCACAGTACATGGCCAGTTTTCTAATCCAAACGGGCCCCCACATGGCCAAAATTGGTGAGATTATAAAAACAAGCTACCAGTTCTCCTAAAGCCACAAATTCATTTTCTCCATTCCAACTTTTTAAGGGGACAGTGGTTCCTTCACATAAACTTATCAAAACCAAATTTTCTAAAGACGTCATTACTTCACACTCTTTAACAATAACAATATCTAAACCACAATCTAAACTTCAACAATAATAACCAACACAGTAGAATGATCACAATCAAAACGACTGTGGCATAATAATATTTCGTCTTACAAATGCCGTTGCCAAATAATTATTAAAGCTAAAAATGCTATTATTGTTCTAACAAAGAGCAATTGGGCCGGAAAACAGTCCAACTCCGTCCAATCCAGTAGCTCAGTCGAGGAGCAGTTCTGCGTTCTCATTCTTCTGCTGTTTCATTCTTGTGGGAAAAACATGCTGTGATTCAGCTTGTTTTGCCTCGACGATCTCACTTCAATTAAAAAGAGAGAATGATCCATCAGGTAAGGATTCAATGGGTCTTTCCAGATTGGCCTTGTGCCTCCCACACATATTTATTCTTTGGGATTTTTAGACTCATTCGTACCTTCCGTACATGAGGGAGATTTACTAATACTGGCTGTTCCATATGGAAAGGCGTTGGATACTGTCCCAGGACTATTCATAATTGGGGACTAATGCATTGGCAGCTGATACAAACCTTTCATTTCTGGACTGCCTCCTGCCGTCCATCTGTTGTTGAATACATACATTGCTGACGGAAGGCAATTTGCCCCAATGGCCTGCCCGATTTTTGCGTGCCATTTCATCAGATCATTAGTTCATTCCACCAACCTATTTGCTTGTGGGGGTACAGAGCAATCCATCAAATACCTTCCTCCTTCACCCAGTCTCGCACTACCCCGGATGAATCTATGATTCTAATATTCATTTTGGTTAAGTCCAAGACTAAAAATTGTGCCACAAGAGCTCGCACACCTCCTGGGAGTGTTACTTTAGTAACCACGGTGGGGCAATCCTTTTTTCCACCCTCTATTGCAGAAAATTTAATCATTGGATTTCCTGGGTTTAATTCTAACAAAGCTGCAGCATTGGTGGACATCTGGGCCCCAGTGTCTATTAAAAATTCTAAACACAGTTGTCGCTTGCTGAGCAGTAAAACAATAGTAGGTGAAATGTGATCAGGAAGCCATCAGATATTCATTACCTGGGTGCAAGTGTGGTTCAACACCGTTCCCGGGGGGGGGGTCTATTGTTTTTTGACATAGCTTCTTTGAGCCAGTTGAGATCTCGCTCCGTTGGTACTGGCAGTGGAGCACTTGGGGACAGGGGACCAAACCTTTCCTTTCGGCTCACTAATTCCACTAATTGTCGTGAATTTGGTATCGATACCCCACATGACAGGGTTTTTCTTCAGATTCCTAATTCTAGCGCCCTTTTCCACAACTCATTTCATTTGGAATGAAAGGTAGGTCTGTTAGGGATCCTTCTTTCTGCACTTTGATCCTTTTTCACCCATTCACAGCTTCGACCCTTTTACTGCTCTTAGAGTTAACAGGGTGTCTAGGGCTTCGGACTTGTAAAGTCCACCCCATGTGTCTCCCGTAACTGATCATATCTTAGACTGTGTCCAGGTATAGAGCCTGGGCTCATCCGGTCCTTAACTTGTCTCAAACGGAAACTACGAATGTTTTTAGATGATCTGGTAATCCTCAAAGCAATGGGGTGAATCGTTCAGGGTGCACAGGAGCCATAGTGGGAGATTCTGCTACTCTCCCTGCATCGTAAATGGCCTGAATATATAAGGCAGATTTAATAACTTAGAACTGCTCCTATTTATCTTTTTGTAGGGGTTTGCCCCACCCCATTGCCAGGTGATGGGTGGGAAGGCCCAGGGGTTTATAAGCCACATGCCTTTCATCAGGAGCTCATTTAGCTTCTGGTCTCCCTTGAGTTTACTGTTCTGCTGTTCTTTCATTTCACTGCAACTTTTTGATCAGGCTAAGCTATCTGTTTGGTTTTTTTTTTCTAATTTTAGAGAGGCAGAGGTGTCTGTTGGAGGTAAGAGCTTTGTGGTGAGTCAAGGCTAAGCAGCGTATATTTGCTGTCTGCAGGTAGTGCATGTTTATTTTCAGGTCAGTAATTTTGTTTTGGATGTCTAGAGGTGGCAAGATATTTTCATAGCTTCCATTTTTATTTATTTAATTCTAGATGCTTTTTCTTTGCCCGAATTTTCTGGTTATGGGTAGCCCATTGCCATTCCCCTTTGCCTGTTCCTAAAGGCTTTACCATTTGTAATAGGTGCCTTCTAGGTTAAAGTAATCTGAAATTTGCTTACTTTGCCAGTCTGTGGGATGACAGAAGTAAGAGGGGCTGGTAGAACACAGGGAAGGGCTCTTTGACAGTCCATGAATAGAGGAGGATTTTTTAATGTTTTGGGACTGCGGGATGGTTGAGGAATGGGAGGTGGGTTCACAGTCTGTTGAGGATGGCTTTAGGTCTCTGGTTCTTTGAGAGCCAAGTTGAGGAACCGGGGATGGCATGGGGCTTTGTGAAGGAGAGAAGGCTGGGGATGGCAGAGAGAGGTTTTAAAGACAACATAGGGCAGAGGGATGTGCAGAAAGCGTCCCCTTGGGGCAGATTTAGGAAGAGGGTACTCCTTGGCACAACACTAGCACATGCTGGGCAAACCAGTTCCAGCCTGTGTCTGTCACTGTGCGGTCTGTTTGTCTCCTGTGTCTTAGAGCTTTCTTGGGACTTGATATTGTCTTTATGCTCAAGAAGTACTGCACATTCTTTGGGTAACATCCCTAGGGTCTCAGATGCCTCAGTGGCACAGAGCCACTTGAGCTTCTTCACTTGCACCATGGGCTTAAAGCACAGATCAGTCTCGCGTCTTAAATTTTTATGGTTGGTCATCTCTTGAGGCACAATGGTGGTCCATGCTAGCAGCAGCTCTACTCTCTAGTCATTAGTCTTCACAGACAGGAATTTCTTCCCTGCGTTATCTCAGTTTTAGGGCTTGAAGTCAGGCTTCTCGTGCCTACGTCATCTCGGGTTTGATAGTTTCTTGTTAACAAGGTATTACCCTTTTCTCTTTGTGACCTTGCCACAGAACCTGCTCACCTCACCCTGCAGATCTTCTTGCTGGACCATGTCTCTAGTCTGGGAGTCATTCTTATCACTGAGAATTTTCTCTCATCATTTGAGTTGTATTAATCATAGCACTCTGTCCAGTGTTTGTCTCTGTGTGTGTGACCTCGAGCTGCTCTGCCTGGTGATGTAGAATCAGGATGGAAGAGCAGTAAGAGTACATAATCAATATGTTGATACACCCAGGCTCTTTAGGCAAGGGTTGCGCAGCCATCTCGGATTGATTATCCCCGGTAGACTGTGTGCGAAGTCATTTCAACAGTATTCTATGGTGATGATTTGAGCCACGTAGGAGGGGCTGCTGTGGCAGGAAGAAGATTGAATCTCATACGTGTTAAGGCTTTTATGTGTGGAGCTTAAGTATGGCCCTTTTTTTTACTGACTGGCTGTAGTTGGACTCTGGACGGATTTCTAAATGGGAGCAAGGTCATAGGAATTGTTGTTATTGATCACCATCTGGTTAACCTAATCAGTATTTTTTTCAGATGCAGAGAGATGAACCGGACACCAAAGGGTGACGATAGAGGAGAGGGAAGCAATAAGAAGGTGACTTAGCCCATGGTGTCAGTAGGAAGATGTGACTGGTTGCCGTATGGGTAGCTTATGGGTTGAGATTTTCATTTTGAAGTTGTGAAGCAAAATGAAATATTGACACCAGAGCTGAATCAAGCAAGGACAGCAATGGTGAGTGGGCTGAAGGAGAAGTTTGCTCAGGAGTTGCATTGCCTGCAAAGCTATGAGCATCCCTTGCTGTTTGTGTATTACACGTGATGTGTAAGTCTCAATATGGCAGCTTGAGGTGATGGAGGCCAAGAGGGTGAGCGGTCAAAGGACCAGGAGGTGGAGAATCACTGTGGGTAACTTGCGCTTTTGGGTACTATCTGAACACGTGTCTTTTGCTTTGTTTAATTGCAGGTGCTGCACTCAACCTTGGAGAGGTGAAGCTTCATGCCTACGAGAGGTCTTAGAGGATAAGGAGATTGTTGGCAAGGTGGGTGTCTAAGAGCAAAGCACTATCCAGCAACTCAGTTGAGCTTTTACCTTTGGTTTTGTAGGTGCTGTGCAGTGCTACCTTTGGTTTTGTAAGTGCTATACATTGCTGCCTTTGGAACAGGAAGAGTATTTGACGTGAGTTGGGCAGTAGCAAGAGAGAAAAAGGGATTGATTTCCCACAATCAAGAGTAATTTTGTGTCTCTTATTACCTTAGGTGCCCCAGGTGATCACGGCTGCAGCATATCACATTGAAATTGGCTTGGAGTAGGGGAGCAGAAGGCCAAGGCAGCTTTGCAGAGGAAGGTGGTGTGCAAGATGCTGATGTTGACCAGTGCAATGCTGACTGTCAGTAGCATTTTAGTTTCTGTTTGGTTTTCTTGCAGCTGTTGAAGAAGAAACCGGTGACTGCAGAATTCTCTCAGACAGCCTATTCGAGCTGAGCTTCTGCTGAGGATGGCTTCAGACCCCCAGCCTTCTGAAAGCTAAGTTGAGGGACCGGGGCTGGGAAGAGGGGAAAGGGTTGAAAATAGAAGGGAAGGTTTTTAAAGCAATACGGGGGAGAGGGCTGTGTAGGAAGAGTACCCTTGGGACAGATATTGGGAGGGGTTTGATATTTTTTTCAGTCCAATGCTAGCAGGTGCCGGGCAGGGTGGTTTCAGCCTGTGTCTGTGTGATTTATGTAGTCCGTTTCTGTGTTTTGTACTGTTATTGGGTCTCAATCTCTTCTTTGCTTTGAAGGCACGCAGTACGCGCCTTGGGCTTCATCTCTATAGTCTCAAATGCCTGTACCCATCGCACAGTGCTATTGTGGCACTGCTTTTTCTTGCACGGCAATCTTAAAGCGTGGATCGGCCTCATCTCTTGGAAGATTCTGGTCATTCATCGTTTGCAGTGGCATCGCAGCCCACATCAGCATCGCTGATGGTTGGTCATCCATTTCTTAGATCCTTATTCCGGGATATTTTTCCCTGCACCCTCCAAGACTTTAGGCCTTTAAATGGGGCTTCTTGCTCGTGCATCCTCCCAGTTGTGGCCACATCTCTTTGTAACGGGCCACAGTCTTCCGCTCTTCCAGGGCTGCTGTAGATTGTTCTTTGCAGCCCCCTGGGCCTTCCTGCTTGATGGCATCTATGGTTGGGGTGTCATTGTTCTTACAGAGTTTCTTTTGCCTCTGGATGTCGTGTCACTGGTTTCTTATACAGTGTTTGTCTGTGCGTGTTTGTGTGTGGTTGGAGCTCCTCTGCCTGTGGCACAGAACCGATAAAATCGTCTAGAAGAATAACGGTAAAATTCTATGGTTCGTATGTTGATAAGCCCAGGCCTTGTAGGAACAGGTGCGTGGCAGAAAAAACAACCAAATTCACACCAGGCCATGGGAGTCACTTAGGGCTACACAGGCACAGAGTATGACCAAAGCTGCCTGTGACAAACAACTTGTGCGAAGGGGAGCAGTTTAAATCGCAACATAGGTATGGGGCTTAGTGTGTGGGTTTGTTTGGGTTTTATTCTGCCTGGCTGTGGTGTAAAATAGAGAAGGTATTCCTAAATGGAAACTAGGTGCCTGGAATTGTTCAGATCTCACTCAGCACCAGGTGACTTGTTTGCTATTGTGCTTTTCAGATGCAGAGGAATGAGCTGTGCACCAAAGGCTGGCGATGGAGAGGCGAGAAGAGCACAACAGCAAGGTGAGTTGGATGTGGTGTTGACAGAATAATTCGACGAGTAGCATGAAAATGAGGTATAGTGCCTTTTATTTTTCTAACTTTGAAGGCGCAGAGCAAGTAGCACAGCGGAATGCCGGCGCCGGCGCCAACTCGAGCAAGGAGAGCAATTATGAGTTACCTGAAGCAGCGGTTATTAGTTCAGGTGATGAGTTATTGGCGAAGATAAAAGCACCTGTTTGCTTTCTCTATTGCAGGTGCTGTGCAAGCCTCAGCGTGTCAGCATGAGACGACAGAGGCCGAGCGGGTGAGAAGTCAAGGTAACGGAGGGCGAAATAGAAATCGGTGCGGGCAACGTGTGCTTTTGGGTAGAATCTGAGCACGTGTCGTCATCTTTGTGTTTTGCAAGTGCCGTACGCAGCCTCAGAGGGGCAAAGCCACGTGACAACATTCCGTCCGAGAAGGTGAGGAGGCTGTTGTTTGAGCCGATGCCTAAGAGCGATACAGCAACTGAGTTGAGCATTTACATTTGGTTTTGCAGGTGCCGTTTGGGCCACCTTTGGAACGGGAAGAGCCTTTGAGGTGAGCCGGGCAGTAGGGAGAGGGAGCACGGGAACCAATTTCTCACAATCGTAAGAGTAATTTTGCGTCTCCTGTTACCTTAGGTGCCCCAGGAGACGACGGCCGCAGCGTTGGATGTCTGGATGGGCAAGGAGCAGGCAAGTAGAAGGCCGTGGCAGTTTTGCCGCGAGGATGTGCCTTGTGGAAGACGTTGGCACACAGCAGCGCAACTTTGACTTGTGAGCACAGCTTTTGATTTGTGTTTGGTTTTCTTGCAGGCCGTGCAGAGGAAGCTGGTGACTCTGCGGGGTCGTTCCCGTCGGCCGTTGCCATTAAAGTATTTCTGCCGGGGATGTCTTCAGGTCCTCGGCCCTCTGAAAGCTAAGTGGAGGGACCAGGGCCGGTCTGGGGCTGGGAAGAGGGCCGTAGGTTGGGAGGGGCGGGGAGGGTTTCTAGCATAGAGGAGAGGGCTTTGTGGGAATTGTCCCTTTTGGGCAGGTAAAGGCAGAGGGGATTACTTCTCGACGCAACGCTAGCAGCTGCCGGACAGGGCAGTTCCAACCCGTGTCTGTGTCATTGTGTGGTTTATGTTGTCTGTGTGCTTTGTCTCGGACCTTTCTTGGGTCTCGATCGCCTCTTTGCTATCGAGGCAAGCAGTACGCGCCTTGGTCTCCATCTCTATAGTCTCAAATGCCTGTTGTGGCACTGCTTTTCTAGCACGGCAATCTTAAAAGCGTGGATCGACCTCATCTCTTGGAAGATCTTTGTCATTTGAGTTTTGCAGAGGCATCGCAGCCCACGTCAACAACCCTGATCATAGGTCATCCATTTTCTTAGATCCCTGTTCTTGGTCTTCTTCCATACATCGTCTAAGTCTTTAGGCCTTTAAGTGGGGTATCTTGCACACACATCCTAGCATCCTCCCAGTTGTGGCCACATGTCTTTGCCATGGGTCATGGTCTTACTGTCTTCCAAGGGCTGCTGCTTCTTTCTCGCAGCTGCCATGGTCTTCCTGCCCAGTGGCATGTCTGTCCTGGTCGTTGTTCTTCCAAAGCTTTTTCTGGCATGGATATAGTGTCATTTGTCTCGGTTGCAGTGTTGGTATATGTGTCGTTGGAGCTGCTCTGCTCAAGGCATAGAAGTGATAGTGTCAGCCATAATGAACACAGTAAGGTTCTAAGTTTTATACTTTGACAAGCCCAGGTCGTGTAGGCACAGTCCGTAAGGTTCATGGCAGAACAAACAGTCCCCCATGCACCAAGCCTTGGGAGTAATTGCCTTAAGGTTATACGGGCACAGAGTATGAGCAAAGCTGACTATGATTAACTGCTGGAGTGAACGGTGACTTTTGAATCCCAAGGGTGTTAAATCTGGTAGGTGTGGGGTTCAGTGTTTGGGTTTTGTTTGGGTTTTATTCAGCTTGGCTATAGGGTGAAATAGAGATGGTATTTCTAAATGGAAACAAGATGTCTGACATAGTCCAGCTCTCACTGAGTATCACTGTGACTTGTTTGATGTTGTTTTTTCCAGATGCAGAGGGGCAACCTGTGTGCTGAAGCATGATGATGAAAGCTGAATGAGCATCTTATGCCTGCGGACTGGCCACTGAGCATGTTACATTATGCCAGCCAGCAAGCGAGCATGTTATGCCATGGTGAGCCATGTTACGTAAAGTCCTGTTACGCCACGTTATGCCATGGCGAACCATGTTATGCTATGTTATGGTATGCCAAGTTATGTAATGTAATGTAAAGATGTGTCCTGTAATGCCACGCCATGCCAAGTTATGTTATGTAGGGTAAAGATATGTCCTGCTGTGCTGTACCATGTTATGTTATGCTATGCTATGTAATGTTATGCCGTGTCATGCCAAGTTATGCTGTGTGCTGCTGTCTAAAGTTATGCAGTGCCACGCCAACATATGCTATGCTATGTTGTGTAAAGTTATGCCGTGCGGTGCCACGCCAACTTATGCTATGCTATGCTATCTTACATTGTGTAGTGTAAAGTTATGGTGTGCCACACCAACTTATGCTATGCTATGCTATCTTACATTTTGTAGTGTAAAGTTATGCCGTGCCGTGCCACGTCAACTTATGCTATGCTATCTTATGTTGTGTAGTGTAAAGTTATGCTGTGCTGTGCCACGCCAACTTATGCAATGCTATGTAAAGTTGTGCCGTGCCATGCCAACTTATGCTATGCTATGCAACGTTAAGCTGTGCCGTGCCACGCCAACTTATGCTATGCTGTGCTATGCAAAGTTATGCCGTGCCGTACCACGCAAACTTATGCTATGCTATGCTATGTAAAGTTATGCCGTGCCGTGCCATGCAAACTTATGCTATGCTATGCTAGGGTTAGGGTTAGGGTTAGGGTTACGGTTACGGTTACGGTTAGGGTCAGGATTAGGGTTAGGGTCACGGTTAGGTTTAGTGTTAGGATTAGGGTTTAGGTTAGGGTTAGGGTAAGTTTTAGGGTAAGGATTAGTTTTAGGGGTTAGTTTTAGTGTTAGGGTTAGGGTTTAGGTTTATGGTTAGGGTTAGGGTTATGATTAGTGTTTAGGTTTCGGTTTAGGTTTAGGTTTAGGGTTACTGTTAGACATAGTGTTTTGGTTTAGGGTTAAGGTTAGGGTTAGGGATAGGGTTAGGGGTTAAGGTTAGGGTTAGGGATAGGGTAGGTTTAGTGTTAGGGCTTGGGTAAGTGTTAGGGTTGCGGTTAGGTTTACGGTTTCGTGATAGGCTTGGGATTACAGTTTAGAGTTAGGGTTAGGTTTAGGGTTAGGGTTAGGTTTAGGGTTAAGGTTAGGTTTAAGGTCAGCGTTAGTTATAGGGGTAGGTTTAGGTTTAGGGTCTAGTTTTACTCTTAGGGTTACGGTTACAATTCTGGTTAGGGTTAGGGTTATGATTAAGTTCTATGGTTCTTGTTAGGGGTTAGGGTTAGGATGAGGGGTTAGGAGCTAGGGTTAGGGTTAGTGCTACGGTTACGGTTAGGGTCAGGTTTAGGTTTAGGGTTAAGGTTAGGGTAAATGTTAGCGTAATGATTAGGTTTAGGGTTTAGGGTTAGGGTTAGTGTTAGGATTAGCGTTAATTTTAGGATTAGGATTAGGGTCTGGGGTTAGAGTTTGGTTTAGGTTTAGGGTTATGTTTAGGTTTAGGGTTAGGTTTGGAATTGGGGCTAGGTCTAGGTTTAGGGATAGGGTTAGGGGTACGGTTACAGTTACGGTTAGGGTCAGGGTTATGTTTAGGGTTAGGGTTAGCTTTAGGGTTTAGTGTTAGTCTTAGGGTTAGGGTTAGATTTAGGGTTAGGGTTAGGATTAGGTTTACGTTTAGGGTTAGGTTTAGGGTTAGGGTTAAGTTTAGGTTTAGGGTTAGGGTTAGTGTTAGGGTTAGGGTTAGGTTAATTGTTAGGTCAAGGATTAGGTTTAGGGTTTAGGGTTACGATTACGCATAGGATTTGGTTTAGTGTTAGTGTTAGGGTTTGGGTTAGGGTTCGATTTAGGGTTAGGATTAGGTTTAGGGTTAGGTTAATTGTTTAGGGCAAGGATTAGGTTTAGGGGTTAGGGTTTAGGGTTACGATTAGGGATAGTATTAAGTTTAGGGTTAGGGTTAGGTTTCGGGTTAGGGTTAGGGTTAGGTTTAGGGTTAGGGTTAAGTTTAGGTTTAGTGTTATGATTAGGTTTTATGTTAGGGTAAGGTTTAGTGTTAGGGTTAGGGTTTGGATTAGGGTTAGGGTTAGGGTTATGAGTAGTGTTTAGGTTTAGGTTTAGGGTTAGTGTTAGAGTTACTGTTTTGGGTTAGGTTTAGGGTTACGGTTAGGGTTAGGGTTAGGGGTTAAGGTTAGGGTTAGGGTTAGGTTTAGTGTTAGGGTTAGGGTTGCGGTTAGGGTTAGGGTTAGGGTTAGGTTTACGGTTTAGGGATAAGGTTGGGGTTACGGTTTAGTGTTTGCGATAGGGTTACGGTTAGGTTTAGGGTTTGGTCTTACTCTTGGGGTTAGGGATAGGGTTAGGGTTAGGGTTTTGGTTACGATTAAAGTTTAGGTTTCGTTTTAGGGGTTAGGGTTAGCATTACTGTTTAGGGGTTAGGGTTAGGGTTAGGGATAAATTAAGGTTTATGGTTAGTGTTAGGGGTTAGGTTTAGGGTTAGCTTTAGGGCTAGCATTAGGCTTAGGGTTAGGATTATGGTTAGGATTACGGGTATGTTTACGGTTAGGGTCAGGATTATGGTTAGTGTTGGATAAGGTTTAGGGTTAGGTTTAGGGTTAGGGTTAGGGTTACGATTAAGGTCAGTGTTAGGGATTAGGTTAGGGTAAGTGTTAGGTTTAGTGGTTAGGGTTATGGCTAGGCTTTAGTGTTAGTGTTAGGGTTAGGGTTAGGTTTAGGGTTAGTTTTAGGGTTAGGGTTAAGATTAGGGTTAAGGTCAGGGTTAGGTATAGGGATAGGGTTAGTTTTAGTGTTTAGTTTTACTCTTAGGGTTAGGGTTAGAATTCTGGTTAGGGTTAGGATTAGGGTTAGGGTTAGGGTTAGTGTTAGGTTTAGGGTTATGATTAATGTTTAGTGTTAGTGTTAGGGGTTAGATTTAGGGTTAGCTTTAGGGCTAGTGTTAGTGTTAGTGTTAGGATTAGGGTTAGGTTTACGGTTATGGTTACGGTGAGGGTCAGGTTTAGGGTTAGGGTTTGATAAGGTTTAGGGTTAGGTTTAGGGTTTAGTTTCAGTCTTAAGGTTAGGGTGAGTTTTAGGGTTAGACTTAGGGTTACGATTAAGGTTTTCGATTAGTTTTAGGGATTAGGTTAGGGTTAGGGTTAGGATCAGTGGTTAGGGTTAGGGCTAGGCATTAGGGTTAGGGTTTGGGTTAGTGTTAGGTTTAGGGTTAGGTTTAGGGTTAGGGTTAGGTTTAGGGTTAAGGTTAGGTTTAAGGTCAGGGTTAGTTATAGGGGTAGGGTTAGGTTTAGGGTCTAGTTTTACTCTTAGGTTTACGGTTACGATTCTGGTTAGGGTTAGGGTTATGATTAAGTTCTATGGTTATTGTTAGGGGTTAGGGTTAGGATGAGGGGTTAGGGGCTAGGGTTTGGGTTAGGGTTAGGGTTAGGGTTAGGGTTAGGGTTAGGGTTAGGGTTAGTGCTACGGTTACGGTTAGGGTCAGGTTAGGTTTAGGGTTAAGGTTAGGGTTAGGGTTAGGGTTAGGGGAAATGTTAGCGTAAGGATTAGGTTTAGTGTTTAGGGTTAGGGTTAGTGTTAGGATTAGCATTAATTTTAGGATTAGGATTAGGGTCTGGTGTTAGAGTTTGGTTTAGGTTTAGGGTTATGTTTAAGTTTAGATTTAGGGTTAGGTTTGGAATTGGGGCTAGGTCTAGGTTTAGGGATAGGGTTAGGGGTACGGTTACAGTTACGGTTAGGGTCAGGGTTATGTTTAGGGTTAGGTTTAGCTTTAGGGTTTAGTGTCAGTCTTAGGGTTAGGGTTAGATTTAGGGTTAGGGTTAGGATTAGGTTTACGTTTAGGGTTAGGGTTAGGGTTAGGTTTAGGGTTAGGGTTAGTATTAGGGTTAGGTTTAGGATTAGGTTTAAGTTTAAGGTTAGGGTTATGATTAGTGTTTAGGTTTAGGTTTAGGTTTAGGTTTAGGTTTAGGTTTAGGTTTACGTTTAGGTTTAGGGTTAGGTTTAGGGTTAAGGTTAGGGTTAAGGTCAGGGTTAGGTATATGGATAGGGTTAGATTTAGTGTTTAGTTTTACTCTTAGTGTTACGGTTAGAATTCTGGTTAGGGTTAGGATTGGGGTTAGGGTTAGGGTTAGGGTTAGGGTTAGGGTTAGGGTTATGATTAATGTTTAGTGTTAGTGTTAGGGGTTAGATTTAGGGTTAGCTTTAGGGCTAGTGTTAGTGTTAGTGTTCGGATTAGGGTTAGGTTTATGGTTACGTAACCTAAACCTAAACCTAAACATAACCCTAAATCGATTAGGGTCAGAGTTAGGGTTAGGGTTGGATAAGGTTTAGTGTTAGGTTTAGGGTTTAGTTTCAGTCTTAAGGTTAGGGTTAGGTTTAGGATTAGACTTAGGGTTACGATTAAGATTTTCGATTAGTGTTAGGGATTAGGTTAGGGTTAGGGTTAGGATCAGTGGTTAGGGTTAGGGCTAGGCATTAGGGTTAGGGTTTGGGTTAGTGTTAGGTTTAGGGTTAGGTTTAGGGTTAGGTTTAGGTTTAGGGTTAAGGTTAGGTTTAAGGTCAGGGTTAGTTATAGGGGTAGGGTTAGGTTTAGGGTCTAGTTTTACTCTTAGGGTTACGATTATGATTCTGGTTAGGGTTAGGGTTATGATTAAGTTCTATGGTTATTGTTATGGGTTAGGGTTAGGATGAGGGGTTAGGAGCTAGGGTTTGGGTTAGGGTTAGGGTTAGTGCTACGGTTACGGTTAGGGTCAGGTTTAGGTTTAGGGTTAAGGTTAGGGTTAGGGTTAGGGTAAATGTTAGCGTAAGGATTAGGTTTAGGGTTTAGGGTTAGGGTTAGTGTTAGGATTAGCATTAATTTTAGGATTAGGATTAGGGTCTGGTGTTAGAGTTTGGTTTAGGTTTAGGGTTATGTTTAAGTTTAGATTTAGGGTTAGGTTTGGAATTGGGGCTAGGTCTAGGTTTAGGGATAGGGTTAGGGGTACGGTTACAGTTATGGTTAGGGTCAGGGTTATGTTTAGGGTTAGGGTTAGCTTTAGGGTTTAGTGTTAGTCTTAGGGTTAGGGTTAGATTTAGGGTTAGGGTTAGGATTAGGTTTACGTTTAGGGTTAGGTTTAGGGTTAGGGTTAAGTTTAGGTTTAGGGTTAGGGTTAGTGTTAGGGTTAGGGTTAGGGTTAGGTTAATTGTTAGGTCAAGGATTAGGTTTAGGGTTTAGGGTTACGATTACGCATAGGATTTGGTTTAGTGTTAGTGTTAGGGTTTGGGTTAGGGTTCGATTTAGGGTTAGGATTAGGTTTAGGGTTAGGTTAATTGTTTAGGGCAAGGATTAGGTTTAGGGGTTAGGGTTTAGGGTTACGATTAGGGATAGTATTAAGTTTAGGGTTAGGGTTAGGGTTAGGTTTCGGGTTAGGGTTAGGTTTAGGGTTAGGGTTAAGTTTAGGTTTAGTGTTATGATTAGGTTTTATGTTAGGGTAAGGTTTAGTGTTAGGGTTAGGGTTTGGATTAGGGTTAGGGTTAGGGTTATGAGTAGTGTTTAGGTTTAGGTTTAGGGTTAGTGTTAGATTTACTGTTTTGGGTTAGGTTTAGGGTTACGGTTAGGGTTAGGGGTTAAGGTTAGGGTTAGGGTTAGGTTTAGTGTTAGGGTTAGGGTTGCGGTTAGGGTTAGGGTTAGGGTTAGGTTTACGGTTTAGGGATAAGGTTGGGGTTACGGTTTAGTGTTTGCGATAGGGTTACGGTTAGGTTTAGGGTTTGGTCTTACTCTTAGGGTTAGGGATAGGGTTAGGGTTAGGGTTTTGGTTACGATTAAAGTTTAGGTTTCGTTTTAGGGGTTAGGGTTAGCATTACGGTTTAGGGGTTAGGGTTAGGGTTAGGGATAAATTAAGGTTTATGGTTAGTGTTAGGGGTTAGGTTTAGGGTTAGCTTTAGGGCTAGCATTAGGCTTTGGGTTAGGATTAGGGTTAGGATTACGGGTATGTTTACGGTTAGGGTCAGGATTATGGTTAGGGTTGGATAAGGTTTAGGGTTAGGTTTAGGGTTAGGGTTAGGGTTAGGATTACGATTAAGGTCAGTGTTAGGGATTAGGTTAGGGTAAGTGTTAGGTTTAGTGGTTAGGGTTATGGCTAGGCTTTAGTGTTAGTGTTAGGGTTAGGGTTAGGTTTAGGGTTAGTTTTAGGGTTACGGTTAAGGTTAGGGTTAAGGTCAGGGTTAGGTATAGGGATAGGGTTAGTTTTAGTGTTTAGTTTTACTCTTAGGGTTAGGGTTAGAATTCTGGTTAGGGTTAGGATTAGGGTTAGGGTTAGGGTTAGTGTTAGGTTTAGGGTTATGATTAATGTTTAGTGTTAGTGTTAGGGGTTAGATTTAGGGTTAGCTTTAGGGCTAGTGTTAGTGTTAGTGTTAGGATTAGGGTGAGGTTTACGGTTATGGTTAGGGTGAGGGTCAGGTTTAGGGTTAGGGTTGGATAAGGTTTAGGGTTAGGTTTAGGGTTTAGTTTCAGTCTTAAGGTTAGGGTTAGTTTTAGGGTTAGACTTAGGGTTACGATTAAGGTTTTCGATTAGTGTTAGGGATTAGGTTAGGGTTAGGGTTAGGATCAGTGGTTAGGGTTAGGGCTAGGCATTAGGGTTAGGGTTTGGGTTAGTGTTAGGTTTAGGGTTAGGTTTAGGGTTAGGGTTAGGTTTAGGGTTAAGGTTAGGTTTAAGGTCAGGGTTAGTTATAGGGGTAGGGTTAGGTTTAGGGTCTAGTTTTACTCTTAGGTTTACGGTTACGATTCTGGTTAGGGTTAGGGTTATGATTAAGTTCTATGGTTATTGTTAGGGGTTAGGGTTAGGATGAGGGGTTAGGGGCTAGGGTTTGGGTTAGGGTTAGGGTTAGGGTTAGGGTTAGGGTTAGTGCTACGGTTACGGTTAGGGTCAGGTTTAGGTTTAGGGTTAAGGTTAGGGTTAGGGTTAGGGTTAGGGTAAATGTTAGCGTAAGGATTAGGTTTAGTGTTTAGGGTTAGGGTTAGTGTTAGGATTAGCATTAATTTTAGGATTAGGATTAGGGTCTGGGGTTAGAATTTGGTTTAGGTTTAGGGTTATGTTTAGGTTTAGGTTTAGGGTTAGTGTTAGGATTAGCATTAATTTTAGGATTAGGATTAGGGTCTGGGGTTAGAGTTTGGTTTAGATTTAGGGTTATGTTTAGGTTTAGGTTTAGGGTTAGGTTTGGAATTGGGGCTAGATCTAGGTTTAGGGATAGGGTTAGGGGTACGGTTACAGTTACGGTTAGGGTCAGGGTTATGTTTAGGGTTAGGGTTAGCTTTAGGGTTTAGTGTTAGTCTTAGGGTTAGGGTTAGATTTAGGGTTAGGGTTAGGATTAGGTTTACGTTTAGGGTTAGGGTTAGGGTTAGGGTTAGGGTTAGGTTTAGGGTTAGGGTTAGTATTAGGGTTAGGTTTAGGATTAGGTTTAAGTTTAAGGTTAGGGTTATGATTAGTGTTTAGGTTTAGGTTTAGGTTTAGGTTTAGGTTTAGGTTTAGGGTTAGGGTTAGGGTTAGGTTTAGGGTTAAGGTTAGGGTTAAGGTCAGGGTTAGGTATATGGATAGGGTTAGATTTAGTGTTTAGTTTTACTCTTAGTGTTAGGGTTAGAATTCTGGTTAGGGTTAGGATTGGGGTTAGGGTTAGGGTTAGTGTTAGGGTTAGGGTTACGATTAATGTTTAGTGTTAGTGTTAGGGTTTAGATTTAGTGTTAGCTTTAGGGCTAGTGTTAGTGTTAGTGTTCGGATTAGAGTTAGGTTTACGGTTACGGTTACGGTGAGGGTCAGAGTTAGGGTTAGGGTTGGATAAGGTTTAGAGTTAGGTTTAGGGTTTAGTTTCAGTCTTAAGGTTAGGGTTAGGTTTAGGGTTAGACTTAGGGTTACGATTAAGGTTTTCGATTAGTGTTAGGGGTTAGGTTAGGGTTAGGGCTAGGCATTAGGGTTAGGGTTTGGGTTAGTGTTAGGTTTAGGGTTAGGTTTAGGGTTAGGTTTAGGTTTAGGGTTAAGGTTAGGTTTAAGGTCAGGGTTAGTTATAGGGGTAGGGTTAGGTTTAGGGTCTAGTTTTACTCTTAGGGTTGCGGTTACGATTCTGGTTAGGGTTAGGGTTATGATTAAGTTCTATGGTTATTGTTATGGGTTAGGGTTAGGATGAGGGGTTAGGAGCTAGGGTTTGGGTTAGGGTTAGGGTTAGTGCTACGGTTACGGTTAGGGTCAGGTTTAGGTTTAGGGTTAAAGTTAGGGTTAGGGTAAATGTTAGCGTAAGGATTAGGTTTAGGGTTTAGGGTTAGGGTTAGTGTTAGGATTAGCATTAATTTTAGGATTAGGATTAGGGTCTGGTGTTAGAATTTGGTTTAGGTTTAGGGTTATGTTTAAGTTTAGATTTAGGGTTAGGTTTGGAATTGGGGCTAGGTCTAGGTTTAGGGATAGGGTTGGGGGTACGGTTACAGTTACGGTTAGGGTCAGGGTTATGTTTAGGGTTAGGGTTAGCTTTAGGGTTTAGTGTTAGTCTTAGGGTTAGGGTTAGATTTAGGGTTAGGGTTAGGATTAGGTTTACGTTTAGGGTTAGGTTTAGGGTTAGGGTGATGTTTAGGTTTAGGGTTAGGGTTAATGTTAGGTTTAGGGTTAGGGTTAGGTTAATTGTTAGGTCAAGGATTAGGTTTAGGGTTTAGGGTTACGATTACGCATAGGATTTGGTGTAGTGTTAGTGTTAGGGTTTGGGTTAGGGTTCGTTTTAGGGTTAGGATTAGGTTTAGGGTTAGGTTAATTGTTTAGGGCAAGGATTAGGTTTAGGGGTTAGGGTTTAGGGTTACGATTAGGGATAGTATTAAGTTTAGGGTTAGGGTTAGGGTTAGGTTTCGGGTTAGGGTTAGGTTTAGGGTTAGGGTTAAGTTTAGGTTTAGTGTTATGATTAGGTTTTATGTTAGGGTAAGGTTTAGTGTTAGGGTTAGGTTTTGGATTAGGGTTAGGGTTAGGGTTATGAGTAGTGTTTAGGTTTAGGTTTAGGGTTAGTGTTAGAGTTACTGTTTTGGGTTAGGTTTAGGGTTACGGTTAGGGTTAGGGGTTAAGGTTAGGGTTAGGGTTAGGTTTAGTGTTAGGGTTAGGGTTGCGGTTAGGGTTAGGGTTAGGGTTAGGGTTAGGTTTACGGTTTAGGGATAAGGTTGGGGTTACGGTTTAGTGTTTGCGATAGGGTTACGGTTAGGTTTAGGGTTTGGTCTTACTCTTAGGGTTAGGGATAGGGTTAGGGTTAGGGTTTTGGTTACGATTAAAGTTTAGGTTTCGTTTTAGGGGTTAGGATTAGCATTACTGTTTAGAGGTTAGAGTTAGGGTTAGGGATATATTAAGGTTTATGGTTAGTGTTAGGGGTTAGGTTTAGGGTTAGCTTTAGGGCTAGCATTAGGCTTAGGGTTAGGATTAGGGTTAGGATTACGGGTATGTTTACGGTTAGGGTCAGGATTATGGTTAGGGTTGGATAAGGTTTAGGGTTAGGTTTAGGGTTAGGGTTAGGGTTACGATTAAGGTCAGTGTTAGGGATTAGGTTAGGGTAAGTGTTAGGTTTAGTGGTTAGGGTTATGGCTAGGCTTTAGTGTTAGTGTTAGGGTTAGGGTTAGGTTTAGGGTTAGTTTTAGGGTTACGGTTAAGGTTAGGGTTAAGGTCAGGGTTAGGTATAGGGATAGGGTTAGTTTTAGTGTTTAGTTTTACTCTTAGGGTTAGGGTTAGAATTCTGGTTAGGGTTAGGATTAGGGTTAGGGTTAGGGTTAGTGTTAGGTTTAGGGTTATGATTAATGTTTAGTGTTAGTGTTAGGGGTTAGATTTAGGGTTAGCTTTAGGGCTAGTGTTAGTGTTAGTGTTAGGATTAGGGTGAGGTTTACGGTTATGGTTAGGGTGAGGGTCAGGTTTAGGGTTAGGGTTGGATAAGGTTTAGGGTTAGGTTTAGGGTTTAGTTTCAGTCTTAAGGTTAGGGTTAGTTTTAGGGTTAGACTTAGGGTTACGATTAAGGTTTTCGATTAGTGTTAGGGATTAGGTTAGGGTTAGGGTTAGGATCAGTGGTTAGGGTTAGGGCTAGGCATTAGGGTTAGGGTTTGGGTTAGTGTTAGGTTTAGGGTTAGGTTTAGGGTTAGGGTTAGGTTTAGGGTTAAGGTTAGGTTTAAGGTCAGGGTTAGTTATAGGGGTAGGGTTAGGTTTAGGGTCTAGTTTTACTCTTAGGTTTACGGTTACGATTCTGGTTAGGGTTAGGGTTATGATTAAGTTCTATGGTTATTGTTACGGGTTAGGGTTAGGATGAGGGGTTAGGGGCTAGGGTTTGGGTTAGGGTTAGGGTTAGGGTTAGGGTTAGGGTTAGGGTTAGTGCTACGGTTACGGTTAGGGTCAGGTTTAGGTTTAGGGTTAAGGTTAGGGTTAGGGTTAGGGTTAGGGGAAATGTTAGCGTAAGGATTAGGTTTAGTGTTTAGGGTTAGGGTTAGTGTTAGGATTAGCATTAATTTTAGGATTAGGATTAGGGTCTGGGGTTAGAATTTGGTTTAGGTTTAGGGTTATGTTTAGGTTTAGGTTTAGGGTTAGTGTTAGGATTAGCATTAATTTTAGGATTAGGATTAGGGTCTGGGGTTAGAGTTTGGTTTAGATTTAGGGTTATGTTTAGGTTTAGGTTTAGGGTTAGGTTTGGAATTGGGGCTAGATCTAGGTTTAGGGATAGGGTTAGGGGTACGGTTACAGTTACGGTTAGGGTCAGGGTTATGTTTAGGGTTAGGGTTAGCTTTAGGGTTTAGTGTTAGTCTTAGGGTTAGGGTTAGATTTAGGGTTAGGGTTAGGATTAGGTTTACGTTTAGGGTTAGGGTTAGGGTTAGGGTTAGGTTTAGGGTTAGGGTTAGTATTAGGGTTAGGTTTAGGATTAGGTTTAAGTTTAAGGTTAGGGTTATGATTAGTGTTTAGGTTTAGGTTTAGGTTTAGGTTTAGGTTTAGGTTTAGGTTTAGGTTTAGGTTTAGGTTTAGGGTTAGGGTTAGGATTAGGTTTAGGGTTAAGGTTAGGGTTAAGGTCAGGGTTAGGTATATGGATAGGGTTAGATTTAGTGTTTAGTTTTACTCTTAGTGTTAGGGTTAGAATTCTGGTTAGGGTTAGGATTGGGGTTAGGGTTAGGGTTAGTGTTAGGGTTAGGGTTACGATTAATGTTTAGTGTTAGTGTTAGGGGTTAGATTTAGTGTTAGCTTTAGGGCTAGTGTTAGTGTTAGTGTTCGGGTTAGAGTTAGGTTTACGGTTACGGTTACGGTGAGGGTCAGAGTTAGGGTTAGGGTTGGATAAGGTTTAGAGTTAGGTTTAGGGTTTAGTTTCAGTCTTAAGGTTAGGGTTAGGTTTAGGGTTAGACTTAGGGTTACGATTAAGGCTTTCGATTAGTGTTAGGGGTTAGGTTAGGGTTAGGGCTAGGCATTAGGGTTAGGGTTTGGGTTAGTGTTAGGTTTAGGGTTAGGTTTAGGGTTAGGTTTAGGTTTAGGGTTAAGGTTAGGTTTAAGGTCAGGGTTAGTTATAGGGGTAGGGTTAGGTTTAGGGTCTAGTTTTACTCTTAGGGTTGCGGTTACGATTCGGGTTAGGGTTAGGGTTATGATTAAGTTCTATGGTTATTGTTATGGGTTAGGGTTAGGATGAGGGGTTAGGAGCTAGGGTTTGGGTTAGGGTTAGGGTTAGTGCTACGGTTACGGTTAGGGTCAGGTTTAGGTTTAGGGTTAAGGTTAGGGTTAGGGTAAATGTTAGCGTAAGGATTAGGTTTAGGGTTTAGGGTTAGGGTTAGTGTTAGGATTAGCATTAATTTTAGGATTAGGATTAGGGTCTGGTGTTAGAGTTTGGTTTAGGTTTAGGGTTATGTTTAAGTTTAGATTTAGGGTTAGGTTTGGAATTGGGGCTAGGTCTAGGTTTAGGGATAGGGTTAGGGGTACGGTTACAGTTACGGTTAGGGTCAGGGTTATGTTTAGGGTTAGGGTTAGCTTTAGGGTTTAGTGTTAGTCTTAGGGTTAGGGTTAGATTTAGGGTTAGGGTTAGGATTAGGTTTACGTTTAGGGTTAGGTTTAGGGTTAGGGTGATGTTTAGGTTTAGGGTTAGGGTTAGTGTTAGGTTTAGGGTTAGGGTTAGGTTAATTGTTAGGTCAAGGATTAGGTTTAGGGTTTAGGGTTACGATTACGCATAGGATTTGGTTTAGTGTTAGTGTTAGGGTTTGGGTTAGGGTTCTATTTAAGGTTAGGATTAGGTTTAGGGTTAGGTTAATTGTTTAGGGCAAGGATTAGGTTTAGGGGTTAGGGTTTAGGGTTACGATTAGAGATAGTATTAAGTTTAGGGTTAGGGTTAGGGTTAGGTTTCGGGTTAGGGTTAAGTTTAGGTTTAGTGTTATGATTAGGTTTTATGTTAGGGTAAGGTTTAGTGTTAGGGTTAGGGTTTGGATTAGGGTTAGGGTTAGGGTTATGAGTAGTGTTTAGGTTTAGGTTTAGGGTTAGTGTTAGAGTTACTGTTTTGGGGTAGGTTTAGGGTTACGGTTAGGGTTAGGGTTAGGGGTTAAGGTTAGGGTTAGGGTTAGGTTTAGTGTTAGGGTTAGGGTTGCGGTTAGGGTTAGGGTTAGGTTTACGGTTTAGGGATAAGGTTGGGGTTACGGTTTAGTGTTTGCGATAGGGTTACAGTTAGGTTTAGGGTTTGGTCTTACTCTTAGGGTTAGGGATAGGGTTAGGGTTAGGGTTTTGGTTACGATTAAAGTTTAGGTTTCGTTTTAGGGGTTAGGATTAGCATTACTGTTTAGAGGTTAGAGTTAGGGTTAGGGATAAATTAAGGTTTATGGTTAGTGTTAGGGGTTAGGTTTAGGGTTAGCTTTAGGGCTAGCATTAGGCTTAGGGTTAGGATTAGGGTTAGGATTACGGGTATGTTTACGGTTAGGGTCAGGATTATGGTTAGGGTTGGATAAGGTTTAGGGTTAGGTTTAGGGTTAGGGTTACGATTAAGGTCAGTGTTAGGGATTAGGTTAGGGTAAGTGTTAGGTTTAGTGGTTAGGGTTATGGCTAGGCTTTAGTGTTAGTGTTAGGGTTAGGGTTAGGTTTAGGGTTAGTTTTAGGGTTACGGTTAAGGTTAGGGTTAAGGTCAGGGTTAGGTATAGGGATAGGGTTAGTTTTAGTGTTTAGTTTTACTCTTAGGGTTAGGGTTAGAATTCTGGTTAGGGTTAGGATTAGGGTTAGGGTTAGGGTTAGTGTTAGGTTTAGGGTTATGATTAATGTTTAGTGTTAGTGTTAGGGGTTAGATTTAGGGTTAGCTTTAGGGCTAGTGTTAGTGTTAGTGTTAGGATTAGGGTGAGGTTTACGGTTATGGTTAGGGTGAGGGTCAGGTTTAGGGTTAGGGTTGGATAAGGTTTAGGGTTAGGTTTAGGGTTTAGTTTCAGTCTTAAGGTTAGGGTTAGTTTTAGGGTTAGACTTAGGGTTACGATTAAGGTTTTCGATTAGTGTTAGGGATTAGGTTAGGGTTAGGGTTAGGATCAGTGGTTAGGGTTAGGGCTAGGCATTAGGGTTAGGGTTTGGGTTAGTGTTAGGTTTAGGGTTAGGTTTAGGGTTAGGGTTAGGTTTAGGGTTAAGGTTAGGTTTAAGGTCAGGGTTAGTTATAGGGGTAGGGTTAGGTTTAGGGTCTAGTTTTACTCTTAGGTTTACGGTTACGATTCTGGTTAGGGTTAGGGTTATGATTAAGTTCTATGGTTATTGTTACGGGTTAGGGTTAGGATGAGGGGTTAGGGGCTAGGGTTTGGGTTAGGGTTAGGGTTAGGGTTAGGGTTAGGGTTAGGGTTAGGGTTAGGGTTAGTGCTACGGTTACGGTTAGGGTCAGGTTTAGGTTTAGGGTTAAGGTTAGGGTTAGGGTTAGGGTTAGGGGAAATGTTAGCGTAAGGATTAGGTTTAGTGTTTAGGGTTAGGGTTAGTGTTAGGATTAGCATTAATTTTAGGATTAGGATTAGGGTCTGGGGTTAGAATTTGGTTTAGGTTTAGGGTTATGTTTAGGTTTAGGTTTAGGGTTAGTGTTAGGATTAGCATTAATTTTAGGATTAGGATTAGGGTCTGGGGTTAGAGTTTGGTTTAGATTTAGGGTTATGTTTAGGTTTAGGTTTAGGGTTAGGTTTGGAATTGGGGCTAGATCTAGGTTTAGGGATAGGGTTAGGGGTACGGTTACAGTTACGGTTAGGGTCAGGGTTATGTTTAGGGTTAGGGTTAGCTTTAGGGTTTAGTGTTAGTCTTAGGGTAAGGGTTAGATTTAGGGTTAGGGTTAGGATTAGGTTTACGTTTAGGGTTAGGGTTAGGGTTAGGGTTAGGGTTAGGGTTAGGGTTAGGGTTAGGTTTAGGGTTAGGGTTAGTATTAGGGTTAGGTTTAGGATTAGGTTTAAGTTTAAGGTTAGGGTTATGATTAGTGTTTAGGTTTAGGTTTAGGTTTAGGTTTAGGTTTAGGTTTAGGTTTAGGTTTAGGTTTAGGTTTAGGGTTAGGGTTAGGATTAGGTTTAGGGTTAAGGTTAGGGTTAAGGTCAGGGTTAGGTATATGGATAGGGTTAGATTTAGTGTTTAGTTTTACTCTTAGTGTTAGGGTTAGAATTCTGGTTAGGGTTAGGATTGGGGTTAGGGTTAGGGTTAGTGTTAGGGTTAGGGTTACGATTAATGTTTAGTGTTAGTGTTAGGGGTTAGATTTAGTGTTAGCTTTAGGGCTAGTGTTAGTGTTAGTGTTCGGGTTAGAGTTAGGTTTACGGTTACGGTTACGGTGAGGGTCAGAGTTAGGGTTAGGGTTGGATAAGGTTTAGAGTTAGGTTTAGGGTTTAGTTTCAGTCTTAAGGTTAGGGTTAGGTTTAGGGTTAGACTTAGGGTTACGATTAAGGTTTTCGATTAGTGTTAGGGGTTAGGTTAGGGTTAGGGCTAGGCATTAGGGTTAGGGTTTGGGTTAGTGTTAGGTTTAGGGTTAGGTTTAGGGTTAGGTTTAGGTTTAGGGTTAAGGTTAGGTTTAAGGTCAGGGTTAGTTATAGGGGTAGGGTTAGGTTTAGGGTCTAGTTTTACTCTTAGGGTTGCGGTTACGATTCGGGTTAGGGTTAGGGTTATGATTAAGTTCTATGGTTATTGTTATGGGTTAGGGTTAGGATGAGGGGTTAGGAGCTAGGGTTTGGGTTAGGGTTAGGGTTAGTGCTACGGTTACGGTTAGGGTCAGGTTTAGGTTTAGGGTTAAGGTTAGGGTTAGGGTAAATGTTAGCGTAAGGATTAGGTTTAGGGTTTAGGGTTAGGGTTAGTTTTAGGATTAGCATTAATTTTAGGATTAGGATTAGGGTCTGGTGTTAGAGTTTGGTTTAGGTTTAGGGTTATGTTTAAGTTTAGATTTAGGGTTAGGTTTGGAATTGGGGCTAGGTCTAGGTTTAGGGATAGGGTTAGGGGTACGGTTACAGTTACGGTTAGGGTCAGGGTTATGTTTAGGGTTAGGGTTAGCTTTAGGGTTTAGTGTTAGTCTTAGGGTTAGGGTTAGATTTAGGGTTAGGGTTAGGATTAGGTTTACGTTTAGGGTTAGGTTTAGGGTTAGGGTGATGTTTAGGTTTAGGGTTAGGGTTAGTGTTAGGTTTAGGGTTAGGGTTAGGTTAATTGTTAGGTCAAGGATTAGGTTTAGGGTTTAGGGTTACGATTACGCATAGGATTTGGTTTAGTGTTAGTGTTAGGGTTTGGGTTAGGGTTCGATTTAAGGTTAGGATTAGGTTTAGGGTTAGGTTAATTGTTTAGGGCAAGGATTAGGTTTAGGGGTTAGGGTTTAGGGTTACGATTAGAGATAGTATTAAGTTTAGGGTTAGGGTTAGGGTTAGGTTTCGGGTTAGGGTTAGGTTTAGGGTTAGGGTTAAGTTTAGGTTTAGTGTTATGATTAGGTTTTATGTTAGGGTAAGGTTTAGTGTTAGGGTTAGGGTTTGGATTAGGGTTAGGGTTAGGGTTATGAGTAGTGTTTAGGTTTAGGTTTAGGGTTAGTGTTAGAGTTACTGTTTTGGGGTAGGTTTAGGGTTACGGTTAGGGTTAGGGTTAGGGGTTAAGGTTAGGGTTAGGGTTAGGTTTAGTGTTAGGGTTAGGGTTGCGGTTAGGGTTAGGGTTAGGTTTACGGTTTAGGGATAAGGTTGGGGTTACGGTTTAGTGTTTGCGATAGGGTTACGGTTAGGTTTAGGGTTTGGTCTTACTCTTAGGGTTAGGGATAGGGTTAGGGTTAGGGTTTTGGTTACGATTAAAGTTTAGGTTTAGTTTTAGGGGTTAGGGTTAGCATTACTGTTTAGGGGTTAGGGTTAGGTTTAGGGATAAATTCAGGTTTATGGTTAGTGTTAGGGGTTAGGTTTAGGGTTAGCTTTAGGGCTAGCATTAGGTTTAGGGTTAGGATTAGGGTTAGGATTACGGGTATGTTTACGGTTAGGGTCAGGATTATGGTTAGGGTTGGATAAGGTTTAGGGTTAGGTTTAGGGTTAGGGTTAGGTTTACGATTAAGGTCAGTGTTAGGGATTAGGTTAGGGTAAGTGTTAGGTTTAGTGGTTAGGGTTATGGCTAGGCTTTAGTGTTAGTGTTAGGGTTAGGGTTAGGTTTAGGGTTAGTTTTAGGGTTACGGTTAAGGTTAGGGTTAAGGTCAGGGTTAGGTATAGGGATAGGGTTAGCTTTAGTGTTTAGTTTTACTCTTAGGGTTAGGGTTAGAATTCTGTTTAGGGTTAGGATTAGGGTTAGGGTTAGCGTTAGAGTTAGGTTTAGGGTTATGATTAATGTTTAGTGTTAGTGTTAGGGGTTAGATTTAGGGTTAGCTTTAGGGCTAGTGTTAGTGTTAGTGTTAGGATTAGGGTTAGGTTTACGGTTATGGTTACGGTGAGGGTCAGGTTTAGGGTTAGGGTTGGATAAGGTTTAGGGTTAGGTTTAGGGTTTAGTTTCAGTCTTAAGGTTAGGGTTAGTTTTAGGGTTAGACTTAGGGTTACGATTAAGGTTTTCGATTAGTGTTAGGGATTAGGTTAGGGTTAGGGTTAGGATCAGTGGTTAGGGTTAGGGCTAGGCATTAGGGTTAGGGTTTGGGTTAGTGTTAGGTTTAGGGTTAGGTTTAGGGTTAGGGTTAGGTTTAGGGTTAAGGTTAGGTTTAAGGTCAGGGTTAGTTATAGGGGTAGGGTTAGGTTTAGGGTCTAGTTTTACTCTTAGGGTTACGTTTACGATTCTGGTTAGGGTTAGGGTTATGATTAAGTTCTATGGTTATTGTTAGGGGTTAGGGTTAGGATGAGGGGTTAGGGGCTAGGGTTTGGGTTAGGGTTAGGGTTAGGGTTAGGGTTAGTGCTACGGTTACGGTTAGGGTCAGGTTTAGGTTTAGGGTTAAGGTTAGGGTTAGGGTTAGGGTAAATGTTAGCGTAAGGATTAGGTTTAGTGTTTAGGGTTAGGGTTAGTGTTAGGATTAGCATTAATTTTAAGATTAGGATTAGGGTCTGGGGTTAGAATTTGGTTTAGGTTTAGGGTTATGTTTAGGTTTAGGTTTAGGGTTAGGTTTGGAATTGGTGCTAGATCTAGGTTTAGGGATAGGGTTAGGGGTACGGTTACAGTTACGGTTAGGGTCAGGGTTATGTTTAGGGTTAGGGTTAGATTTAGGGTTTAGTGTTAGTCTTAGGGTTAGGGTTAGATTTAGGGTTAGGGTTAGGATTAGGTTTACGTTTAGGGTTAGGGTTAGGGTTAGGGTTAGGGTTAGGGTTAGATTTAGGGTTAGGGTTAGGATTATGTTTACGTTTAGGGTTAGGGTTAGGGTTAGGGTTAGGGTTAGGTTTAGGGTTAGGGTTAGTATTAGGGTTAGGTTTAGGATTAGGTTTAAGTTTAAGGTTAGGGTTATGATTAGTGTTTAGGTTTAGGTTTAGGTTTAGGTTTAGGTTTAGGTTTAGGTTTAGGTTTAGGGTTAGGGTTAGGGTTAGGTTTATGGTTAAGGTTAGGGTTAAGGTCAGGGTTAGGTATATGGATAGGGTTAGATTTAGTGTTTAGTTTTACTCTTAGTGTTAGGGTTAGAATTCTGGTTAGGGTTAGGATTGCGGTTAGGGTTAGGGGTAGGGTTAGTGTTAGGGTTAGGGTTACGATTAATGTTTAGTGTTAGTGTTAGGGGTTAGATTTAGGGTTAGCTTTAGGGCTACTGTTAGTGTTAGTGTTCGGATTAGGGTTAGGTTTACGGTTACGGTTACGGTGAGGGTCAGAGTTAGGGTTAGGTTTGGATAAGGTTTAGGGTTAGGCTTAGGGTTTAGTTTCAGTCTTAAGTTTAGGGTTAGGTTTAGGGTTAGACTTAGGGTTACGATTAAGGTTTTCGATTAGTGTTAGGGGTTAGGTTAGGGTTAGGGCTAGGCATTAGGGTTAGGGTTTGGGTTAGTGTTAGGTTTAGGGTTAGGTTTAGGGTTAGGTTTAGGTTTAGGGTTACGGTTAGGTTTAAGGTCAGGGTTAGTTATAGGTGTAGGGTTAGGTTTAGGGTCTAGTTTTACTCTTAGGGTTACGGTTACGATTCTGGTTAGGGTTAGGGTTATGATTAAGTTCTATGGTTATTGTTATGGGTTAGGGTTAGGATGAGGGGTTAGGAGCTAGGGTTTGGGTTAGGGTTAGGGTTAGTGCTACGGTTACGGTTAGGGTCAGGTTTAGGTTTAGGGTTAAGGTTAGGGTTAGGGTAAATGTTAGCGTAAGGATTAGGTTTAGGGTTTAGGGTTAGGGTTAGTGTTAGGATTAGCATTAATTTTAGGATTAGGATTAGGGTCTGGTGTTAGAGTTTGGTTTAGGTTTAGGGTTATGTTTAAGTTTAGATTTAGGGTTAGGTTTGGAATTGGGGCTAGGTCTAGGTTTAGGGATAGGGTTAGGGGTACGGTTACAGTTACGGTTAGGGTCAGGGTTATGTTTAGGGTTAGGGTTAGCTTTAGGGTTTAGTGTTAGTCTTAGGGTTAGGGTTAGATTTAGGGTTAGGGTTAGGATTAGGTTTACGTTTAGGGTTAGGTTTAGGGTTAGGGTTAGGGTTAGGGTTAGGGTTAGGTTAATTGTTAGGTCAAGGATTAGGTTTAGGGTTTAGGGTTACGATTACGCATAGGATTTGGTTTAGTGTTAGTGTTAGGGTTTGGGTTAGGGTTCGATTTAAGGTTAGGATTAGGTTTAGGGTTAGGTTAATTGTTTAGGGCAAGGATTCGGTTTAGGGGTTAGGGTTTAGGGTTACGATTAGGGATAGTATTAAGTTTAGGGTTAGGGTTAGGGTTAGGTTTCGGGTTAGGGTTAGGTTTAGGGTTAGGGTTAGGATTAAGTTTAGGTTTAGTGTTATGATTAGGTTTTATGTTAGGGTAAGATTTAGTTTTAGGGTTAGGGTTTGGATTAGGGTTAGGGTTATGATTAGTGTTTAGGTTTAGGTTTAGGGTTAGTGTTAGAGTTACTGTTTTGGGTTAGGTTTAGGGTTACGGTTACGGTTAGGGTTAGGGGTTAAGGTTAGGGTTAGGGTTAGGTTTAGTGTTAGGGTTAGGGTTGCGGTTAGGGTTAGGGTTAGGGTTAGGTTTATGGTTTAGGGATAAGGTTGGGGTTACGGTTTAGTGTTTGCGATAGGGTTACGGTTAGGTTTAGGGTTTGGTCTTACTCTTAGGGTTAGGGATAGGGTTAGGGTTTTGGTTACGATTAAAGTTTAGGTTTCGTTTTAGGGGTTAGGGTTAGCATTACTGTTTAGGGGTTAGGGTTAGGGTTAGGGATAAATTAAGGTTTATGGTTAGTGTTAGGGGTTAGGTTTAGGGTTAGCTTTAGGGCTAGCATTAGGCTTAGGGTTAGGATTAGGGTTAGGATTACGGGTATGTTTACGGTTAGGGTCAGGATTATGGTTAGGGTTGGATAAGGTTTAGGGTTAGGTTTAGGGTTAGGGTTAGGGTTACGATTAAGGTCAGTGTTAGGGATTAGGTTAGGGTAAGTGTTAGGTTTAGTGGTTAGGGTTACGGCTAGGCTTTAGTGTTAGTGTTAGGGTTAGGGTTAAGTTTAGGGTTAGTTTTAGGGTTAGGGTTAAGGTTAGGGTTAAGTTCAGGGTTAGGTATAGGGATAGGGCTAGTTTTAGTGTTTAGTTTTACTCTTAGGTTTAGGGTTAGAATTCTGGTTAGGGTTAGGATTAGGGTTAGGGTTAGGGTTAGTGTTAGGTTTAGGGTTATGATTAATGTTTAGTGTTAGTGTTAGGGGTTAGATTTAGGGTTAGCTTTAGGGCTAGTGTTAGTGTTAGTGTTAGGATTAGGGTTAGGTTTACGGTTATGGTTACGGTGAGGGTCAGGTTTAGGGTTAGGGTTGGATAAGGTTTAGGGTTAGGTTTAGGGTTTAGTTTCAGTCTTAAGGTTAGGGTTAGTTTTAGGGTTAGACTTAGGGTTACGATTAAGGTTTACGATTAGTGTTAGGGATTAGGTTAGGGTTAGGGTTAGGATCAGTGGTTAGGTTTAGGGCTAGGCATTAGGGTTAGGGTTTGGGTTAGTGTTAGGTTTAGGGTTAGGTTTAGGGTTAGGGTTAGGTTTAGGGTTAAGGTTAGGTTTAAGGTCAGGGTTAGTTATAGGGGTAGGGTTAGGTTTAGGGTCTAGTTTTACTCTTAGGTTTACGGTTACGATTCTGGTTAGGGTTAGGGTTATGATTAAGTTCTATGGTTATTGTTAGGGGTTAGGGTTAGGATGAGGGGTTAGGGGCTAGGGTTTGGGTTAGGGTTAGTGCTACGGTTACGGTTAGGATCAGGTTTAGGTTTAGGGTTAAGGTTAGGGTTAGGGTTAGGGTTAGGGTCAATGTTAGCGTAAGGATTAGGTTTAGTGTTTAGGGTTAGGGTTAGTGTTAGGATTAGCATTAATTTTAGGATTAGGATTAGGGTCTGGGGTTAGAGTTTGGTTTAGGTTTAGGGTTATGTTTAGGTTTAGGGTTAGTGTTAGGATTAGCATTAATTTTAGGATTAGGATTAGGGTCTGGGGTTAGAGTTTGGTTTAGGTTTAGGGTTATGTTTAGGTTTAGGTTTAGGGTTAGGTTTGGAATTGGGGCTAGATCTAGGTTTAGGGATAGGGTTAGGGGTACGGTTACAGTTACGGTTAGGGTCAGGGTTATCTTTAGGGTTAGGGTTAGCTTTAGGGTTTAGTGTTAGTCTTAGGGTTAGGGTTAGATTTAGGGTTAGGGTTAGGATTAGGTTTACGTTAGGGTTAGGGTTAGGGTTAGGGTTAGGGTTAGGGTTAGTATTAGGGTTAGGTTTAGGATTAGGTTTAAGTTTAAGGTTAGGGTTATGATTAGTGTTTAGGTTTAGGTTTAGGTTTAGGTTTAGGTTTAGGTTTAGGTTTAGGTTTAGGTTTAGGTTTAAGGTTAGACTTAGGGTTACGATTAAGGTTTTCGATTAGTGTTAGGGGTTAGGTTAGGGTTAGGGCTAGGCATTAGGGTTAGGGTTTGGGTTAGTGTTAGGTTTAGGGTTAGGTTTAGGGTTAGGTTTAGGTTTAGGGTTAAGGTTAGGTTTAAGGTCAGGGTTAGTTATAGGGGTAGGTTTAGGTTTAGGGTCTAGTTTTACTCTTAGGGTTACGGTTACGATTCTGGTTAGGGTTAGGGTTATGATTAAGTTCTATGGTTATTGTTATGGGTTAGGGTTAGGATGAGGGGTTAGGAGCTAGGGTTTGGGTTAGGGTTAGGGTTAGTGCTACGGTTACGGTTAGGGTCAGGTTTAGGTTTAGGGTTAAGGTTAGGGTTAGGGTAAATGTTAGCGTAAGGATTAGGTTTAGGGTTTAGGGTTAGGGTTAGTGTTAGGATTAGCATTAATTTTAGGATTAGGATTAGGGTCTGGTGTTAGAGTTTGGTTTAGGTTTAGGGTTATGTTTAAGTTTAGATTTAGGGTTAGGTTTGGAATTGGGGCTAGGTCTAGGTTTAGGGATAGGGTTAGGGGTACGGTTACAGTTACGGTTAGGGTCAGGGTTATGTTTAGGGTTAGGGTTAGCTTTAGGGTTTAGTGTTAGTCTTAGGGTTAGGGTTAGATTTAGGGTTAGGGTTAGGATTAGGTTTACGTTTAGGGTTAGGTTTAGGGTTAGGGTGATGTTTAGGTTTAGGGTTAGGGTTAATGTTAGGTTTAGGGTTAGGGTTAGGTTAATTGTTAGGTCAAGGATTAGGTTTAGGGTTTAGGGTTACGATTACGCATAGGATTTGGTTTAGTGTTAGTGTTAGGGTTTGGGTTAGGGTTCGATTTAGGGTTAGGATTAGGTTTAGGGTTAGGTTAATTGTTTAGGGCAAGGATTAGGTTTAGGGGTTAGGGTTTAGGGTTACGATTAGGGATAGTATTAAGTTTAGGGTTAGGGTTAGGGTTATGTTTCGGGTTAGGGTTAGGGTTAGGTTTAGGCTTAGGGTTAAGTTTAGGTTTAGTGTTATGATTAGGTTTTATGTTAGGGTAAGGTTTAGTGTTAGGGTTAGGGTTTGGATTAGGGTTAGGGTTAGGGTTATGAGTAGTGTTTAGGTTTAGGTTTAGGGTTAGTGTTAGAGTTACTGTTTTGGGTTAGGTTTAGGGTTACGGTTAGGGTTAGGGTTAGGGGTTAAGGTTAGGGTTAGGGTTAGGTTTAGTGTTAGGGTTAGGATTGCGGTTATGGTTAGGGTTAGGGTCAGGTTTACGGTTTAGGGATAAGGTTGGGGTTACGGTTTAGTGTTTGCGATAGGGTTACGGTTAGGTTTAGGGTTTGGTCTTACTCTTAGGGTTAGGGTTAGGGTTACGGTTAGGGTTTTGGTTACGATTAAAGTTTAGGTTTCGTTTTAGGGGTTAGGGTTAGCATTACTGTTTAGGGGTTAGGGTTAGGGATAAATTAAGGTTTATGGTTAGTGTTAGGGGTTAGGTTTAGGGTTAGCTTTAGGGCTAGCATTAGGATTAGGGTTAGGATTAGGGTTAGGATTACGGGTATGTTTACGGTTAGGGTCAGGATTAGGGTTAGGGTTGGATAAGGTTTAGGGTTAGGTTTAGGGTTAGGGTTAGGGTTACGATTAAGGTCAGTGTTAGGGATTAGGTTAGGGTAAGTGTTAGGTTTAGTGGTTAGGGTTATGGCTAGGCTTTAGTGTTAGTGTTAGGGTTAGGGTTAGGTTTAGGGTTAGTTTTAGGGTTAGGGTTAAGGTTAGGGTTAAGGTCAGGGTTAGGTATAGGGATAGGGTTAGTTTTAGTGTTTAGTTTTACTCTTAGGGTTAGGGTTAGAATTCTGGTTAGGGTTAGGATTAGGGTTAGGGTTAGGTTTAGGGTTATGATTAATGTTTAGTGTTAGTGTTAGGGGTTAGATTTAGGGTTAGCTTTAGGGCTAGTGTTAGTGTTAGTGTTAGGATTAGGGTTAGGTTTACGGTTATGGTTACGGTGAGGGTCAGGTTTAGGGTTAGGGTTGGATAAGGTTTAGGGTTAGGTTTAGGGTTTAGTTTCAGTCTTAAGGTTAGGGTTAGTTTTAGGGTTAGACTTTGGGTTACGATTAAGGTTTTCGATTACTGTTAGGGATTAGGTTAGGGTTAGGATCAGTGGTTAGGGTTAGGGCTAGGCATTAGGGTTAGGGTTTGGGTTAGTGTTAGGTTTAGGGTTAGGGTTAGGTTTAGGGTTAAGGTTAGGTTTAAGGTCAGGGTTAGTTATAGGGGTAGGGTTAGGTTTAGGGTCTAGTTTTACTCTTAGGTTTACGGTTACGATTCTGGTTAGGGTTAGGGTTATGATTAAGTTCTATGGTTATTGTTAGGGGTTAGGGTTAGGATGAGGGTTTAGGGGCTAGGGTTTGGGTTAGGGTTAGGGTTAGTGCTACGGTTACGGTTAGGATCAGGTTTAGGTTTAGGGTTAAGGTTAGGGTTAGGGTTAGGGTTAGGGTAAATGTTAGCGTAAGGATTAGGTTTAGTGTTTAGGGTTAGGGTTAGTGTTAGGATTAGCATTAATTTTAGGATTAGGATTAGGGTCTGGGGTTAGAGTTTGGTTTAGGTTTAGTGTTATGTTTAGGTTTAGGTTTAGGGTTAGTGTTAGGATTAGCATTAATTTTAGGATTAGGATTAGGGTCTGGGGTTAGAGTTTGGTTTAGGTTTAGGGTTATGTTTAGGTTTAGGTTTAGGGTTAGGTTTGGAATTGGGGCTAGATCTAGGTTTAGGGATAGGGTTAGGGGTACGGTTACAGTTACGGTTAGGGTCAGGGATATCTTTAGGGTTAGGGTTAGCTTTAGGGTTTAGTGTTAGTCTTAGGGTTAGGGTTAGATTTAGGGTTAGGGTTAGGATTAGGTTTACGTTTAGGTTTAGGGTTAGGGTTAGGGTTAGGGTTAGGGTTAGGGTTAGGGTTAGGGTTAGGGTTAGGGTTAGGGTTAGGGTTAGGGTTAGTATTAGGGTTAGGTTTAGGATTAGGTTTAAGTTTAAGGTTAGGGTTATGATTAGTGTTTAGGTTTAGGTTTAGGTTTAGGTTTAGGTTTAGGTTTAGGTTTAGGTTTAGGGTTAGGATTAGGGTTAGGTTTAGGGTTAAGGTTAGGGTTAAGGTCAGGGTTAGGTATATGGATAGGGTTAGATTTAGTGTTTAGTTTTACTCTTAGTGTTAGGGTTAGAATTCTGGTTAGGGTTAGGATTGGGGTTAGGTTTAGGGTTAGTTTTAGGGTTAGGGTTACGATTAATGTTTAGTGTTAGTGTTAGGGGTTAGATTTAGGGTTAGCTTTAGGGCTAGTGTTAGTGTTAGTGTTCGGATTAGAGTTAGGTTTACGGTTACGGTTACGGTGAGGGTCAGAGTTAGGGTTAGGTTTGGATAAGGTTTAGGGTTAGGTTTAGGGTTTAGTTTCAGTCTTAAGGTTAGGGTTAGGTTTAGGGTTAGACTTAGGGTTACGATTAAGGTTTTCGATTAGTGTTAGGGGTTAGGTTAGGGTTAGGGCTAGGCATTAGGGTTAGGGTTTGGGTTAGTGTTAGGTTTAGGGTTAGGTTTAGGGTTAGGGTTAGGTTTAGGGTTAAGGTTAGGTTTAAGGTCAGGGTTAGTTATAGGGGTAGGGTTAGGTTTAGGGTCTAGTTTTACTCTTAGGGTTACGGTTACGATTCTGGTTAGGGTTAGGGTTATGATTAAGTTCTATGGTTATTGTTAGGGGTTAGGGTTAGGATGAGGGGTTAGGAGCTAGGGTTTGGGTTAGGGTTAGGGTTAGTGCTACGGTTACGGTTAGGGTCAGGTTTAGGTTTAGGGATAAGGTTAGGGTTAGGGTTAGGGTAAATGTTAGCGTAAGGATTAGGTTTAGGGTTTAGGGTTAGGGTTAGTGTTAGGATTAGCATTAATTTTAGGATTAGGATTAGGGTCTGGTGTTAGAGTTTGGTTTAGGTTTAGGGTTATGTTTAAGTTTAGATTTAGGGTTAGGTTTGGAATTGGGGCTAGGTCTAGGTTTAGGGATAGGGTTAGGGGTACGGTTACAGTTACGGTTAGGGTCAGGGTTATGTTTAGGGTTAGGGTTAGCTTTAGGGTTTAGTGTTAGTCTTAGGGTTAGGGTTAGATTTAGGGTTAGGGTTAGGATTAGGTTTACGTTTAGGGTTAGGTTTAGGGTTAGGGTTAGGGTTAGGTTAATTGTTAGGTCAAGGATTAGGTTTAGGGTTTAGGGTTACGATTACGCATAGGATTTGGTTTAGTGTTAGTGTTAGGGTTTGGGTTAGGGTTCGATTTAGGGTTAGGATTAGGTTTAGGGTTAGGTTAGTTGTTTAGGGCAAGGATTAGGTTTAGGGGTTAGGGTTTAGGGTTACGATTAGGGATAGTATTAAGTTTAGGGTTAGGGTTAGGGTTATGTTTCGGGTTAGGGTTAGGGTTAGGTTTAGGGTTAGGGTTAAGTTTAGGTTTAGTGTTATGATTAGGTTTTATGTTAGGGTAAGGTTTAGTGTTAGGGTTAGGGTTTGGATTAGGGTTAGGGTTAGGGTTATGAGTAGTGTTTAGGTTTAGGTTTAGGGTTAGTGTTAGAGTTACTGTTTTGGGTTAGGTTTAGGGTTACGGTTACGGTTAGGGTTAGGGGTTAAGGTTAGGGTTAGGGTTAGGTTTAGTGTTAGGGTTAGGGGTGCGGTTAGGGTTAGGGTTAGGGTTAGGTTTACGGTTTAGGGATAAGGTTGGGGTTACGGTTTAGTGTTTGCGATAGGGTTACGGTTAGGTTTAGGGTTTGGTCTTACTCTTAGGGTTAGGGATAGGGTTAGGGTTAGGGTTTTGGTTACGATTAAAGTTTAGGTTTCGTTTTAGGGGTTAGGGTTAGCATTACTGTTTAGGGGTTAGGGTTAGGGTTAGGGATAAATTAAGGTTTATGGTTAGTGTTAGGGGTTAGGTTTAGGGTTAGCTTTAGGGCTAGCATTAGGATTAGGGTTAGGATTAGGGTTAGGATTACGGGTATGTTTATGGTTAGGGTCAGGATTAGGGTTAGGGTTGGATAAGGTTTAGGGTTAGGTTTAGGGTTAGGGTTAGGGTTACGATTAAGGTCAGTGTTAGGGATTAGGTTAGGGTAAGTGTTAGGTTTAGTGGTTAGGGTTATGGCTAGGCTTTAGTGTTAGTGTTAGGGTTAGGGATAGGTTTAGGGTTAGTTTTAGGGTTAGGGTTAAGGTTAGGGTTAAGGTCAGGGTTAGGTATAGGGATAGGGTTAGGTTTAGTGTTTAGTTTTACTCTTAGGGTTAGGGTTAGAATTCTGGTTAGGGTTAGGATTAGGGTTAGGGTTAGTGTTAGGTTTAGGGTTATGATTAATGTTTAGTGTTAGTGTTAGGGGTTAGATTTAGGGTTAGCTTTAGGGCTAGTGTTAGTGTTAGTGTTAGGATTAGGGTTAGGTTTACGGTTATGGTTACGGTGAGGGTCAGGTTTAGGGTTAGGGTTGGATAAGGTTTAGGGTTAGGTTTAGGGTTTAGTTTCAGTCTTAAGGTTAGGGTTAGGTTTAGGGTTAGACTTAGGGTTACGATTAAGGTTTTCGATTAGTGTTAGGGATTAGGTTAGGGTTAGGATCAGTGGTTAGGGTTAGGGCTAGGCATTAGGGTTAGGGTTTGGGTTAGTGTTAGGTTTAGGGTTAGGTTTAGGGTTAGGGTTAGGTTTAGGGTTAAGGTTAGGTTTAAGGTCAGGGTTAGTTATAGGGGTAGGGTTAGGTTTAGGGTCTAGTTTTACTCTTAGGTTTACGTTTACTATTCTGGTTACGATTAGGGTTATGATTAAGTTCTATGGTTATTGTTAGGGGTTAGGGTTAGGATGAGGGGTTAGGGGCTAGGGTTTGGGTTAGGGTTAGGGTTAGTGCTACGGTTACGGTTAGGATCAGGTTTAGGTTTAGGGTTAAGGTTAGGGTTAGGGTTAGGGTAAATGTTAGCGTAAGGATTAGGTTTAGTGTTTAGGGTTAGGGTTAGTGTTAGGATTAGCATTAATTTTAGGATTAGGATTAGGGTCTGGGGTTAGAGTTTGGTTTAGGTTTAGGGCTATGTTTAGGTTTAGGTTTAGGGTTAGTGTTAGGATTAGCATTAATTTTAGGATTAGGATTAGGGTCTGGGGTTAGAGTTTGGTTTAGGTTTAGGGTTATGTTTAGGTTTAGGTTTAGGGTTAGGTTTGGAATTGGGGCTAGATCTAGGTTTAGGGATAGGGTTAGGGGTACGGTTACAGTTACGGTTAGGGTCAGGGATATCTTTAGGGTTAGGGTTAGCTTTAGGGTTTAGTGTTAGTCTTAGGGTTAGGGTTAGATTTAGGGTTAGGGTTAGGATTAGGTTTACGTTTAGGTTTAGGGTTAGGGTTAGGGTTAGGGTTAGGGTTAGGGTTAGGGTTAGGGTTAGGGTTAGGGTTAGGGTTAGTATTAGGGTTAGGTTTAGGATTAGGTTTAAGTTTAAGGTTAGGGTTATGATTAGTGTTTAGGTTTAGGTTTAGGTTTAGGTTTAGGTTTAGGTTTAGGTTTAGGTTTAGGTTTAGGGTTAGGATTAGGGTTAGGTTTAGGGTTAAGGTTAGGGTTAAGGTCAGGGTTAGGTATATGGATAGGGTTAGATTTAGTGTTTAGTTTTACTCTTAGTGTTAGGGTTAGAATTCTGGTTAGGGTTAGGATTGGGGTTAGGTTTAGGGTTAGTTTTAGGGTTAGGGTTACGATTAATGTTTAGTGTTAGTGTTAGGGGTTAGATTTAGGGTTAGCTTTAGGGCTACTGTTAGTGTTAGTGTTCGGATTAGAGTTAGGTTTACGGTTACGGTTACGGTGAGGGTCAGAGTTAGGGTTAGGTTTGGATAAGGTTTAGGGTTAGGTTTAGGGTTTAGTTTCAGTCTTAAGGTTAGGGTTAGGTTTAGGGTTAGACTTAGGGTTACGATTAAGGTTTTCGATTAGTGTTAGGGGTTAGGTTAGGGTTAGGGCTAGGCATTAGGGTTAGGGTTTGGGTTAGTGTTAGGTTTAGGGTTAGGTTTAGGGTTAGGTTTAGGTTTAGGGTTAAGGTTAGGTTTAAGGTCAGGGTTAGTTATAGGTGTAGGGTTAGGTTTAGGGTCTAGTTTTACTCTTAGGGTTACGGTTACGATTCTGGTTAGGGTTAGGGTTATGATTAAGTTCTATGGTTATTGTTAGGGGTTAGGGTTAGGATGAGGGGTTAGGAGCTAGGGTTTGGGTTAGGGTTAGAGTTAGTGCTACGGTTACGGTTAGGGTCAGGTTTAGGTTTAGGGATAAGGTTAGGGTTAGGGTTAGGGTAAATGTTAGCGTAAGGATTAGGTTTAGGGTTTAGGGTTAGGGTTAGTGTTAGGATTAGCATTAATTTTAGGATTAGGATTAGGGTCTGGTGTTAGAGTTTGGTTTAGGTTTAGGGTTATGTTTAAGTTTAGATTTAGGGTTAGGTTTGGAATTGGGGCTAGGTCTAGGTTTAGGGATAGGGTTAGGGGTACGGTTACAGTTACGGTTAGGGTCAGGGTTATGTTTAGGGTTAGGGTTAGCTTTAGGGTTTAGTGTTAGTCTTAGGGTTAGGGTTAGATTTAGGGTTAGGGTTAGGATTAGGTTTACGTTTAGGGTTAGGTTTAGGGTTAGGGTTAGGGTTAGGTTAATTGTTAGGTCAAGGATTATGTTTAGGGTTTAGGGTTACGATTACGCATAGGATTTGGTTTAGTGTTAGTGTTAGGGTTTGGGTTAGGGTTCGATTTAGGGTTAGGATTAGGTTTAGGGTTAGGTTAATTGTTTAGGGCAAGGATTAGGTTTAGGGGTTAGGGTTTAGGGTTACGATTAGGGATAGTATTAAGTTTAGGGTTAGGGTTAGGGTTATGTTTCGGGTTAGGGTTAGGTTTAGGTTTAGGGTTAGGGTTAAGTTTAGGTTTAGTGTTATGATTAGGTTTTATGTTAGGGTAAGGTTTAGTGTTAGGGTTAGGGTTTGGATTAGGGTTAGGGTTAGGGTTATGAGTAGTGTTTAGGTTTAGGGTTAGTGTTAGAGTTACTGTTTTGGGTTAGGTTTAGGGTTACGGTTAGGGTTAGGGGTTAAGGTTAGGGTTAGGGTTAGGTTTAGTGTTAGGGTTAGGGGTGCGGTTAGGGTTAGGGTTAGGGTTAGGTTTACGGTTTAGGGATAAGGTTGGGGTTACGGTTTAGTGTTTGCGATAGGGTTACGGTTAGGTTTAGGGTTTGGTCTTACTCTTAGGGTTAGGGATAGGGTTAGGGTTAGGGTTTTGGTTACGATTAAAGTTTAGGTTTCGTTTTAGGGGTTAGGGTTAGCATTACTGTTTAGGGGTTAGGGTTAGGGTTAGGGATAAATTAAGGTTTATGGTTAGTGTTAGGGGTTAGGTTTAGGGTTAGCTTTAGGGCTAGCATTAGGATTAGGGTTAGGATTAGGGTTAGGATTACGGGTATGTTTATGGTTAGGGTCAGGATTAGGGTTAGGGTTGGATAAGGTTTAGGGTTAGGTTTAGGGTTAGGGTTAGGGTTACGATTAAGGTCAGTGTTAGGGATTAGGTTAGGGTAAGTGTTAGGTTTAGTGGTTAGGGTTATGGCTAGGCTTTAGTGTTAGTGTTAGGGTTAGGGATAGGTTTAGGGTTAGTTTTAGGGTTAGGGTTAAGGTTAGGGTTAAGGTCAGGGTTAGGTATAGGGATAGGGTTAGGTTTAGTGTTTAGTTTTACTCTTAGGGTTAGGGTTAGAATTCTGGTTAGGGTTAGGATTAGGGTTAGGGTTAGTGTTAGGTTTAGGGTTATGATTAATGTTTAGTGTTAGTGTTAGGGGTTAGATTTAGGGTTAGCTTTAGGGCTAGTGTTAGTGTTAGTGTTAGGATTAGGGTTAGGTTTACGGTTATGGTTACGGTGAGGGTCAGGTTTAGGGTTAGGGTTGGATAAGGTTTAGGGTTAGGTTTAGGGTTTAGTTTCAGTCTTAAGGTTAGGGTTAGTTTTAGGGTTAGACTTAGGGTGACGATTAAGGTTTTCGATTACTGTTAGGGATTAGGTTAGGGTTAGGATCAGTGGTTAGGGTTAGGGCTAGGCATTAGGGTTAGGGTTTGGGTTAGTGTTAGGTTTAGGGTTAGGTTTAGGGTTAGGGTTAGGTTTAGGGTTAAGGTTAGGTTTAAGGTCAGGGTTAGTTATAGGGGTAGGGTTAGGTTTAGGGTCTAGTTTTACTCTTAGGTTTACGTTTACTATTCTGGTTACGATTAGGGTTATGATTAAGTTCTATGGTTATTGTTAGGGGTTAGGGTTAGGATGAGGGGTTAGGGGCTAGGGTTTGGGTTAGGGTTAGGGTTAGTGCTACGGTTACGGTTAGGATCAGGTTTAGGTTTAGGGTTAAGGTTAGGGTTAGGGTTAGGGTTAGGGTAAATGTTAGCGTAAGGATTAGGTTTAGTGTTTAGGGTTAGGGTTAGTGTTAGGATTAGCATTAATTTTAGGATTAGGATTAGGGTCTGGGGTTAGAGTTTGGTTTAGGTTTAGGGTTATGTTTAGGTTTAGGTTTAGGGTTAGTGTTAGGATTAGCATTAATTTTAGGATTAGGATTAGGGTCTGGGGTTAGAGTTTGGTTTAGGTTTAGAGTTATGTTTAGGTTTAGGTTTAGGGTTAGGTTTGGAATTGGGGCTAGGTCTAGGTTTAGGGATAGGGTTAGGGGTACGGTTACAGTTACGGTTAGGGTCAGGGATATCTTTAGGGTTAGGGTTAGCTTTAGGGTTTAGTGTTAGTCTTAGGGTTAGGGTTAGATTTAGGGTTAGGGTTAGGATTAGGTTTACGTTTAGGTTTAGGGTTAGGGTTAGGGTTAGGGTTAGGGTTAGGGTTAGGGTTAGGGTTAGTATTAGGGTTAGGTTTAGGATTAGGTTTAAGTTTAAGGTTAGGGTTATGATTAGTGTTTAGGTTTAGGTTTAGGTTTAGGTTTAGGTTTAGGTTTAGGTTTAGGGTTAGGATTAGGGTTAGGTTTAGGGTTAAGGTTAGGGTTAAGGTCAGGGTTAGGTATATGGATAGGGTTAGATTTAGTGTTTAGTTTTACTCTTAGTGTTAGGGTTAGAATTCTGGTTAGGGTTAGGATTGGGGTTAGGTTTAGGGTTAGTTTTAGGGTTAGGGTTACGATTAATGTTTAGTGTTAGTGTTAGGGGTTAGATTTAGGGTTAGCTTTAGGGCTACTGTTAGTGTTAGTGTTCGGATTAGAGTTAGGTTTACGGTTACGGTTACGGTGAGGGTCAGAGTTAGGGTTAGGTTTGGATAAGGTTTAGGGTTAGGTTTAGGGTTTAGTTTCAGTCTTAAGGTTAGGGTTAGGTTTAGGGTTAGACTTAGGGTTACGATTAAGGTTTTCGATTAGTGTTAGGGGTTAGGTTAGGGTTAGGGCTAGGCATTAGGGTTAGGGTTTGGGTTAGTGTTAGGTTTAGGGTTAGGTTTAGGGTTAGGTTTAGGTTTAGGGTTAAGGTTAGGTTTAAGGTCAGGGTTAGTTATAGGGGTAGGGTTAGGTTTAGGGTCTAGTTTTACTCTTAGGGTTACGGTTACGATTCTGGTTAGGGTTAGGGTTATGATTAAGTTCTATGGTTATTGTTAGGGGTTAGGGTTAGGATGAGGGGTTAGGAGCTAGGGTTTGGGTTAGGGTTAGGGTTAGTGCTACGGTTACGGTTAGGGTCAGGTTTAGGTTTAGGGATAAGGTTAGGGTTAGGGTTAGGGTAAATGTTAGCGTAAGGATTAGGTTTAGGGTTTAGGGTTAGGGTTAGTGTTAGGATTAGCATTAATTTTAGGATTAGGATTAGGGTCTGGTGTTAGAGTTTGGTTTAGGTTTAGGGTTATGTTTAAGTTTAGATTTAGGGTTAGGTTTGGAATTGGGGCTAGGTCTAGGTTTAGGGATAGGGTTAGGGGTACGGTTACAGTTACGGTTAGGGTCAGGGTTATGTTTAGGGTTAGGGTTAGCTTTAGGGTTTAGTGTTAGTCTTAGGGTTAGGGTTAGATTTAGGGTTAGGGTTAGGATTAGGTTTACGTTTAGGGTTAGGTTTAGGGTTAGGGTTAGGGTTAGGTTAATTGTTAGGTCAAGGATTAGGTTTAGGGTTTAGGGTTACGATTACGCATAGGATTTGGTTTAGTGTTAGTGTTAGGGTTTGGGTTAGGGTTCGATTTAGGGTTAGGATTAGGTTTAGGGTTAGGTTAATTGTTTAGGGCAAGGATTAGGTTTAGGGGTTAGGGTTTAGGGTTACGATTAGGGATAGTATTAAGTTTAGGGTTAGGGTTAGGGTTATGTTTCGGGTTAGGGTTAGGTTTAGGTTTAGGGTTAGGGTTAAGTTTAGGTTTAGTGTTATGATTAGGTTTTATGTTAGGGTAAGGTTTAGTGTTAGGGTTAGGGTTTGGATTAGGGTTAGGGTTAGGGTTATGAGTAGTGTTTAGGTTTAGGTTTAGGGTTAGTGTTAGAGTTACTGTTTTGGGTTAGGTTTAGGGTTACGGTTACGGTTAGGGTTAGGGGTTAAGGTTAGGGTTAGGGTTAGGTTTAGTGTTAGGGTTAGGGGTGCGGTTAGGGTTAGGGTTAGGGTTAGGTTTACGGTTTAGGGATAAGGTTGGGGTTACGGTTTAGTGTTTGCGATAGGGTTACGGTTAGGTTTAGGGTTTGGTCTTACTCTTAGGGTTAGGGATAGGGTTAGGGTTAGGGTTTTGGTTACGATTAAAGTTTAGGTTTCGTTTTAGGGGTTAGGGTTAGCATTACTGTTTAGGGGTTAGGGTTAGGGTTAGGGATAAATTAAGGTTTATGGTTAGTGTTAGGGGTTAGGTTTAGGGTTAGCTTTAGGGCTAGCATTAGGATTAGGGTTAGGATTAGGGTTAGGATTACGGGTATGTTTATGGTTAGGGTCAGGATTAGGGTTAGGGTTGGATAAGGTTTAGGGTTAGGTTTAGGGTTAGGGTTAGGGTTACGATTAAGGTCAGTGTTAGGGATTAGGTTAGGGTAAGTGTTAGGTTTAGTGGTTAGGGTTATGGCTAGGCTTTAGTGTTAGTGTTAGGGTTAGGGATAGGTTTAGGGTTAGTTTTAGGGTTAGGGTTAAGGTTAGGGTTAAGGTCAGGGTTAGGTATAGGGATAGGGTTAGGTTTAGTGTTTAGTTTTACTCTTAGGGTTAGGGTTAGAATTCTGGTTAGGGTTAGGATTAGGGTTAGGGTTAGTGTTAGGTTTAGGGTTATGATTAATGTTTAGTGTTAGTGTTAGGGGTTAGATTTAGGGTTAGCTTTAGGGCTAGTGTTAGTGTTAGTGTTAGGATTAGGGTTAGGTTTACGGTTATGGTTACGGTGAGGGTCAGGTTTAGGGTTAGGGTTGGATAAGGTTTAGGGTTAGGTTTAGGGTTTAGTTTCAGTCTTAAGGTTAGGGTTAGTTTTAGGGTTAGACTTAGGGTTACGATTAAGGTTTTCGATTACTGTTAGGGATTAGGTTAGGGTTAGGATCAGTGGTTAGGGTTAGGGCTAGGCATTAGGGTTAGGGTTTGGGTTAGTGTTAGGTTTAGGGTTAGGTTTAGGGTTAGGGTTAGGTTTAGGGTTAAGGTTAGGTTTAAGGTCAGGGTTAGTTATAGGGGTAGGGTTAGGTTTAGGGTCTAGTTTTACTCTTAGGTTTACGTTTACTATTCTGGTTACGATTAGGGTTATGATTAAGTTCTATGGTTATTGTTAGGGGTTAGGGTTAGGATGAGGGGTTAGGGGCTAGGGTTTGGGTTAGGGTTAGGGTTAGTGCTACGGTTACGGTTAGGATCAGGTTTAGGTTTAGGGTTAAGGTTAGGGTTAGGGTTAGGGTTAGGGTAAATGTTAGCGTAAGGATTAGGTTTAGTGTTTAGGGTTAGGGTTAGTGTTAGGATTAGCATTAATTTTAGGATTAGGATTAGGGTCTGGGGTTAGAGTTTGGTTTAGGTTTAGGGTTATGTTTAGGTTTAGGTTTAGGGTTAGTGTTAGGATTAGCATTAATTTTAGGATTAGGATTAGGGTCTGGGGTTAGAGTTTGGTTTAGGTTTAGAGTTATGTTTAGGTTTAGGTTTAGGGTTAGGTTTGGAATTGGGGCTAGGTCTAGGTTTAGGGATAGGGTTAGGGGTACGGTTACAGTTACGGTTAGGGTCAGGGATATCTTTAGGGTTAGGGTTAGCTTTAGGGTTTAGTGTTAGTCTTAGGGTTAGGGTCAGATTTAGGGTTAGGGTTAGGATTAGGTTTACGTTTAGGTTTAGGGTTAGGGTTAGGGTTAGGGTTAGGGTTAGGGTTAGGGTTAGTATTAGGGTTAGGTTTAGAATTAGGTTTAAGTTTAAGGTTAGGGTTATGATTAGTGTTTAGGTTTAGGTTTAGGTTTAGGTTTAGGTTTAGGGTTAGGATTAGGGTTAGGTTTAGGGTTAAGGTTAGGGTTAAGGTCAGGGTTAGGTATATGGATAGGGTTAGATTTAGTGTTTAGTTTTACTCTTAGTGTTAGGGTTAGAATTCTGGTTAGGGTTAGGATTGGGGTTAGGGTTAGGGTTAGGGTTAGTTTTAGGGTTAGGGTTACGATTAATGTTTAGTGTTAGTGTTAGGGGTTAGATTTAGGGTTAGCTTTAGGGCTAGTGTTAGTGTTAGTGTTCGGGTTAGAGTTAGGTTTACGGTTACGGTTACGGTGAGGGTCAGAGTTAGGGTTAGGTTTGGATAAGGTTTAGGGTTAGGTTTAGGGTTTAGTTTCAGTCTTAAGGTTAGGGTTAGGTTTAGGGTTAGACTTAGGGTTACGATTAAGGTTTTCGATTAGTGTTAGGGGTTAGGTTAGGGTTAGGGCTAGGCATTAGGGTTAGGGTTTGGGTTAGTGTTAGTTTTAGGGTTAGGTTTAGGGTTAGGTTTAGGTTTAGGGTTAAGGTTAGGTTTAAGGTCAGGGTTAGTTATAGGGGTAGGGTTAGGTTTAGGGTCTAGTTTTACTCTTAGGGTTACGGTTACGATTCTGGTTAGGGTTAGGGTTATGATTAAGTTCTATGGTTATTGTTAGGGGTTAGGGTTAGGATGAGGGGTTAGGAGCTAGGGTTTGGGTTAGGGTTAGGGTTAGTGCTACGGTTACGGTTAGGGTCAGGTTTAGGTTTAGGGATAAGGTTAGGGTTAGGGTTAGGGTAAATGTTAGCGTAAGGATTAGGTTTAGGGTTTAGGGTTAGGGTTAGTGTTAGGATTAGCATTAATTTTAGGATTAGGATTAGGGTCTGGTGTTAGAGTTTGGTTTAGGTTTAGGGTTATGTTTAAGTTTAGATTTAGGGTTAGGTTTGGAATTGGGGCTAGGTCTAGGTTTAGGGATAGGGTTAGGGGTACGGTTACAGTTACGGTTAGGGTCAGGGTTATGTTTAGGGTTAGGGTTAGCTTTAGGGTTTAGTGTTAGTCTTAGGGTTAGGGTTAGATTTAGGGTTAGGGTTAGGATTAGGTTTACGTTTAGGGTTAGGTTTAGGGTTAGGGTTAGGGTTAGGTTAATTGTTAGGTCAAGGATTAGGTTTAGGGTTTAGGGTTACGATTACGCATAGGATTTGGTTTAGTGTTAGTGTTAGGGTTTGGGTTAGGGTTCGATTTAGGGTTAGGATTAGGTTTAGGGTTAGGTTAATTGTTTAGGGCAAGGATTAGGTTTAGGGGTTAGGGTTTAGGGTTACGATTAGGGATAGTATTAAGTTTAGGGTTAGGGTTAGGGTTATGTTTCGGGTTAGGGTTAGGGTTAGGTTTAGGGTTAGGGTTAAGTTTAGGTTTAGTGTTATGATTAGGTTTTATGTTAGGGTAAGGTTTAGTGTTAGGGTTAGGGTTTGGATTAGGGTTAGGGTTAGGGTTATGAGTAGTGTTTAGGTTTAGGTTTAGGGTTAGTGTTAGAGTTACTGTTTTGGGTTAGGTTTAGGGTTACGGTTACGGTTAGGGTTAGGGGTTAAGGTTAGGGTTAGGGTTAGGTTTAGTGTTAGGGTTAGGGTTGCGGTTAGGGTTAGGGTTAGGGTTAGGTTTACGGTTTAGGGATAAGGTTGGGGTTACGGTTTAGTGTTTGCGATAGGGTTACGGTTAGGTTTAGGGTTTGGTCTTACTCTTAGGGTTAGGGATAGGGTTAGGGTTAGGGTTTTGGTTACGATTAAAGTTTAGGTTTCGTTTTAGGGGTTAGGGTTAGCATTACTGTTTAGGGGTTAGGGTTAGGGTTAGGGATAAATTAAGGTTTATGGTTAGTGTTAGGGGTTAGGTTTAGGGTTAGCTTTAGGGCTAGCATTAGGATTAGGGTTAGGATTAGGGTTAGGATTACGGGTATGTTTATGGTTAGGGTCAGGATTAGGGTTAGGGTTGGATAAGGTTTAGGGTTAGGTTTAGGGTTAGGGTTAGGGTTACGATTAAGGTCAGTGTTAGGGATTAGGTTAGGGTAAGTGTTAGGTTTAGTGGTTAGGGTTATGGCTAGGCTTTAGTGTTAGTGTTAGGGTTAGGGATAGGTTTAGGGTTAGTTTTAGGGTTAGGGTTAAGGTTAGGGTTAAGGTCAGGGTTAGGTATAGGGATAGGGTTAGGTTTAGTGTTTAGTTTTACTCTTAGGGTTAGGGTTAGAATTCTGGTTAGGGTTAGGATTAGGGTTAGGGTTAGTGTTAGGTTTAGGGTTATGATTAATGTTTAGTGTTAGTGTTAGGGGTTAGATTTAGGGTTAGCTTTAGGGCTAGTGTTAGTGTTAGTGTTAGGATTAGGGTTAGGTTTACGGTTATGGTTACGGTGAGGGTCAGGTTTAGGGTTAGGGTTGGATAAGGTTTAGGGTTAGGTTTAGGGTTTAGTTTCAGTCTTAAGGTTAGGGTTAGTTTTAGGGTTAGACTTAGGGTGACAATTAAGGTTTTCGATTACTGTTAGGGATTAGGTTAGGGTTAGGATCAGTGGTTAGGGTTAGGGCTAGGCATTAGGGTTAGGGTTTGGGTTAGTGTTAGGTTTAGGGTTAGGTTTAGGGTTAGGGTTAGGTTTAGGGTTAAGGTTAGGTTTAAGGTCAGGGTTAGTTATAGGGGTAGGGTTAGGTTTAGGGTCTAGTTTTACTCTTAGGTTTACGTTTACTATTCTGGTTACGATTAGGGTTATGATTAAGTTCTATGGTTATTGTTAGGGGTTAGGGTTAGGATGAGGGGTTAGGGGCTAGGGTTTGGGTTAGGGTTAGGGTTAGTGCTACGGTTACGGTTAGGATCAGGTTTAGGTTTAGGGTTAAGGTTAGGGTTAGGGTTAGGGTAAATGTTAGCGTAAGGATTAGGTTTAGTGTTTAGGGTTAGGGTTAGTGTTAGGATTAGCATTAATTTTAGGATTAGGATTAGGGTCTGGGGTTAGAGTTTGGTTTAGGTTTAGGGCTATGTTTAGGTTTAGGTTTAGGGTTAGTGTTAGGATTAGCATTAATTTTAGGATTAGGATTAGGGTCTGGGGTTAGAGTTTGGTTTAGGTTTAGGGTTATGTTTAGGTTTAGGTTTAGGGTTAGGTTTGGAATTGGGGCTAGGTCTAGGTTTAGGGATAGGGTTAGGGGTACGGTTACAGTTACGGTTAGGGTCAGGGATATCTTTAGGGTTAGGGTTAGCTTTAGGGTTTAGTGTTAGTCTTAGGGTTAGGGTTAGATTTAGGGTTAGGGTTAGGATTAGGTTTACGTTTAGGTTTAGGGTTAGGGTTAGGGTTAGGGTTAGGGTTAGGGTTAGGGTTAGTGTTAGTATTAGGGTTAGGTTTAGGATTAGGTTTAAGTTTAAGGTTAGGGTTATGATTAGTGTTTAGGTTTAGGTTTAGGTTTAGGTTTAGGTTTAGGTTTAGGTTTAGGTTTAGGGTTAGGATTAGGGTTAGGTTTAGGGTTAAGGTTAGGGTTAAGGTCAGGGTTAGGTATATGGATAGGGTTAGATTTAGTGTTTAGTTTTACTCTTAGTGTTAGGGTTAGAATTCTGGTTAGGGTTAGGATTGGGGTTAGGTTTAGGGTTAGTTTTAGGGTTAGGGTTACGATTAATGTTTAGTGTTAGTGTTAGGGGTTAGATTTAGGGTTAGCTTTAGGGCTACTGTTAGTGTTAGTGTTCGGATTAGAGTTAGGTTTACGGTTACGGTTACGGTGAGGGTCAGAGTTAGGGTTAGGTTTGGATAAGGTTTAGGGTTAGGTTTAGGGTTTAGTTTCAGTCTTAAGGTTAGGGTTAGGTTTAGGGTTAGACTTAGGGTTACGATTAAGGTTTTCGATTAGTGTTAGGGGTTAGGTTAGGGTTAGGGCTAGGCATTAGGGTTAGGGTTTGGGTTAGTGTTAGGTTTAGGGTTAGGTTTAGGGTTAGGTTTAGGTTTAGGGTTAAGGTTAGGTTTAAGGTCAGGGTTAGTTATAGGGGTAGGGTTAGGTTTAGGGTCTAGTTTTACTCTTAGGGTTACGGTTACGATTCTGGTTAGGGTTAGGGTTATGATTAAGTTCTATGGTTATTGTTAGGGGTTAGGGTTAGGATGAGGGGTTAGGAGCTAGGGTTTGGGTTAGGGTTAGGGTTAGTGCTACGGTTACGGTTAGGGTCAGGTTTAGGTTTAGGGATAAGGTTAGGGTTAGGGTTAGGGTAAATGTTAGCGTAAGGATTAGGTTTAGGGTTTAGGGTTAGGGTTAGTGTTAGGATTAGCATTAATTTTAGGATTAGGATTAGGGTCTGGTGTTAGAGTTTGGTTTAGGTTTAGGGTTATGTTTAAGTTTAGATTTAGGGTTAGGTTTGGAATTGGGGCTAGGTCTAGGTTTAGGGATAGGGTTAGGGGTACGGTTACAGTTACGGTTAGGGTCAGGGTTATGTTTAGGGTTAGGGTTAGCTTTAGGGTTTAGTGTTAGTCTTAGGGTTAGGGTTAGATTTAGGGTTAGGGTTAGGATTAGGTTTACGTTTAGGGTTAGGTTTAGGGTTAGGGTTAGGGTTAGGTTAATTGTTAGGTCAAGGATTAGGTTTAGGGTTTAGGGTTACGATTACGCATAGGATTTGGTTTAGTGTTAGTGTTAGGGTTTGGGTTAGGGTTCGATTTAGGGTTAGGATTAGGTTTAGGGTTAGGTTAATTGTTTAGGGCAAGGATTAGGTTTAGGGGTTAGGGTTTAGGGTTACGATTAGGGATAGTATTAAGTTTAGGGTTAGGGTTAGGGTTATGTTTCGGGTTAGGGTTAGGTTTAGGTTTAGGGTTAGGGTTAAGTTTAGGTTTAGTGTTATGATTAGGTTTTATGTTAGGGTAAGGTTTAGTGTTAGGGTTAGGGTTTGGATTAGGGTTAGGGTTAGGGTTATGAGTAGTGTTTAGGTTTAGGTTTAGGGTTAGTGTTAGAGTTACTGTTTTGGGTTAGGTTTAGGGTTACGGTTACGGTTAGGGTTAGGGGTTAAGGTTAGGGTTAGGGTTAGGTTTAGTGTTAGGGTTAGGGGTGCGGTTAGGGTTAGGGTTAGGGTTAGGTTTACGGTTTAGGGATAAGGTTGGGGTTACGGTTTAGTGTTTGCGATAGGGTTACGGTTAGGTTTAGGGTTTGGTCTTACTCTTAGGGTTAGGGATAGGGTTAGGGTTAGGGTTTTGGTTACGATTAAAGTTTAGGTTTCGTTTTAGGGGTTAGGGTTAGCATTACTGTTTAGGGGTTAGGGTTAGGGTTAGGGATAAATTAAGGTTTATGGTTAGTGTTAGGGGTTAGGTTTAGGGTTAGCTTTAGGGCTAGCATTAGGATTAGGGTTAGGATTAGGGTTAGGATTACGGGTATGTTTATGGTTAGGGTCAGGATTAGGGTTAGGGTTGGATAAGGTTTAGGGTTAGGTTTAGGGTTAGGGTTAGGGTTACGATTAAGGTCAGTGTTAGGGATTAGGTTAGGGTAAGTGTTAGGTTTAGTGGTTAGGGTTATGGCTAGGCTTTAGTGTTAGTGTTAGGGTTAGGGATAGGTTTAGGGTTAGTTTTAGGGTTAGGGTTAAGGTTAGGGTTAAGGTCAGGGTTAGGTATAGGGATAGGGTTAGGTTTAGTGTTTAGTTTTACTCTTAGGGTTAGGGTTAGAATTCTGGTTAGGGTTAGGATTAGGGTTAGGGTTAGTGTTAGGTTTAGGGTTATGATTAATGTTTAGTGTTAGTGTTAGGGGTTAGATTTAGGGTTAGCTTTAGGGCTAGTGTTAGTGTTAGTGTTAGGATTAGGGTTAGGTTTACGGTTATGGTTACGGTGAGGGTCAGGTTTAGGGTTAGGGTTGGATAAGGTTTAGGGTTAGGTTTAGGGTTTAGTTTCAGTCTTAAGGTTAGGGTTAGTTTTAGGGTTAGACTTAGGGTGACGATTAAGGTTTTCGATTACTGTTAGGGATTAGGTTAGGGTTAGGATCAGTGGTTAGGGTTAGGGCTAGGCATTAGGGTTAGGGTTTGGGTTAGTGTTAGGTTTAGGGTTAGGTTTAGGGTTAGGGTTAGGTTTAGGGTTAAGGTTAGGTTTAAGGTCAGGGTTAGTTATAGGGGTAGGGTTAGGTTTAGGGTCTAGTTTTACTCTTAGGTTTACGTTTACTATTCTGGTTACGATTAGGGTTATGATTAAGTTCTATGGTTATTGTTAGGGGTTAGGGTTAGGATGAGGGGTTAGGGGCTAGGGTTTGGGTTAGGGTTAGGGTTAGTGCTACGGTTACGGTTAGGATCAGGTTTAGGTTTAGGGTTAAGGTTAGGGTTAGGGTTAGGGTTAGGGTAAATGTTAGCGTAAGGATTAGGTTTAGTGTTTAGGGTTAGGGTTAGTGTTAGGATTAGCATTAATTTTAGGATTAGGATTAGGGTCTGGGGTTAGAGTTTGGTTTAGGTTTAGGGTTATGTTTAGGTTTAGGTTTAGGGTTAGTGTTAGGATTAGCATTAATTTTAGGATTAGGATTAGGGTCTGGGGTTAGAGTTTGGTTTAGGTTTAGAGTTATGTTTAGGTTTAGGTTTAGGGTTAGGTTTGGAATTGGGGCTAGGTCTAGGTTTAGGGATAGGGTTAGGGGTACGGTTACAGTTACGGTTAGGGTCAGGGATATCTTTAGGGTTAGGGTTAGCTTTAGGGTTTAGTGTTAGTCTTAGGGTTAGGGTTAGATTTAGGGTTAGGGTTAGGATTAGGTTTACGTTTAGGTTTAGGGTTAGGGTTAGGGTTAGGGTTAGGGTTAGGGTTAGGGTTAGGGTTAGTATTAGGGTTAGGTTTAGGATTAGGTTTAAGTTTAAGGTTAGGGTTATGATTAGTGTTTAGGTTTAGGTTTAGGTTTAGGTTTAGGTTTAGGTTTAGGTTTAGGTTTAGGTTTAGGGTTAGGATTAGGGTTAGGTTTAGGGTTAAGGTTAGGGTTAAGGTCAGGGTTAGGTATATGGATAGGGTTAGATTTAGTGTTTAGTTTTACTCTTAGTGTTAGGGTTAGAATTCTGGTTAGGGTTAGGATTGGGGTTAGGTTTAGGGTTAGTTTTAGGGTTAGGGTTACGATTAATGTTTAGTGTTAGTGTTAGGGGTTAGATTTAGGGTTAGCTTTAGGGCTACTGTTAGTGTTAGTGTTCGGATTAGAGTTAGGTTTACGGTTACGGTTACGGTGAGGGTCAGAGTTAGGGTTAGGTTTGGATAAGGTTTAGGGTTAGGTTTAGGGTTTAGTTTCAGTCTTAAGGTTAGGGTTAGGTTTAGGGTTAGACTTAGGGTTACGATTAAGGTTTTCGATTAGTGTTAGGGGTTAGGTTAGGGTTAGGGCTAGGCATTAGGGTTAGGGTTTGGGTTAGTGTTAGGTTTAGGGTTAGGTTTAGGGTTAGGTTTAGGTTTAGGGTTAAGGTTAGGTTTAAGGTCAGGGTTAGTTATAGGGGTAGGGTTAGGTTTAGGGTCTAGTTTTACTCTTAGGGTTACGGTTACGATTCTGGTTAGGGTTAGGGTTATGATTAAGTTCTATGGTTATTGTTAGGGGTTAGGGTTAGGATGAGGGGTTAGGAGCTAGGGTTTGGGTTAGGGTTAGGGTTAGTGCTACGGTTACGGTTAGGGTCAGGTTTAGGTTTAGGGATAAGGTTAGGGTTAGGGTTAGGGTAAATGTTAGCGTAAGGATTAGGTTTAGGGTTTAGGGTTAGGGTTAGTGTTAGGATTAGCATTAATTTTAGGATTAGGATTAGGGTCTGGTGTTAGAGTTTGGTTTAGGTTTAGGGTTATGTTTAAGTTTAGATTTAGGGTTAGGTTTGGAATTGGGGCTAGGTCTAGGTTTAGGGATAGGGTTAGGGGTACGGTTACAGTTACGGTTAGGGTCAGGGTTATGTTTAGGGTTAGGGTTAGCTTTAGGGTTTAGTGTTAGTCTTAGGGTTAGGGTTAGATTTAGGGTTAGGGTTAGGATTAGGTTTACGTTTAGGGTTAGGTTTAGGGTTAGGGTTAGGGTTAGGTTAATTGTTAGGTCAAGGATTAGGTTTAGGGTTTAGGGTTACGATTACGCATAGGATTTGGTTTAGTGTTAGTGTTAGGGTTTGGGTTAGGGTTCGATTTAGGGTTAGGATTAGGTTTAGGGTTAGGTTAATTGTTTAGGGCAAGGATTAGGTTTAGGGGTTAGGGTTTAGGGTTACGATTAGGGATAGTATTAAGTTTAGGGTTAGGGTTAGGGTTATGTTTCGGGTTAGGGTTAGGTTTAGGTTTAGGGTTAGGGTTAAGTTTAGGTTTAGTGTTATGATTAGGTTTTATGTTAGGGTAAGGTTTAGTGTTAGGGTTAGGGTTTGGATTAGGGTTAGGGTTAGGGTTATGAGTAGTGTTTAGGTTTAGGTTTAGGGTTAGTGTTAGAGTTACTGTTTTGGGTTAGGTTTAGGGTTACGGTTACGGTTAGGGTTAGGGGTTAAGGTTAGGGTTAGGGTTAGGTTTAGTGTTAGGGTTAGGGGTGCGGTTAGGGTTAGGGTTAGGGTTAGGTTTACGGTTTAGGGATAAGGTTGGGGTTACGGTTTAGTGTTTGCGATAGGGTTACGGTTAGGTTTAGGGTTTGGTCTTACTCTTAGGGTTAGGGATAGGGTTAGGGTTAGGGTTTTGGTTACGATTAAAGTTTAGGTTTCGTTTTAGGGGTTAGGGTTAGCATTACTGTTTAGGGGTTAGGGTTAGGGTTAGGGATAAATTAAGGTTTATGGTTAGTGTTAGGGGTTAGGTTTAGGGTTAGCTTTAGGGCTAGCATTAGGATTAGGGTTAGGATTAGGGTTAGGATTACGGGTATGTTTATGGTTAGGGTCAGGATTAGGGTTAGGGTTGGATAAGGTTTAGGGTTAGGTTTAGGGTTAGGGTTAGGGTTACGATTAAGGTCAGTGTTAGGGATTAGGTTAGGGTAAGTGTTAGGTTTAGTGGTTAGGGTTATGGCTAGGCTTTAGTGTTAGTGTTAGGGTTAGGGATAGGTTTAGGGTTAGTTTTAGGGTTAGGGTTAAGGTTAGGGTTAAGGTCAGGGTTAGGTATAGGGATAGGGTTAGGTTTAGTGTTTAGTTTTACTCTTAGGGTTAGGGTTAGAATTCTGGTTAGGGTTAGGATTAGGGTTAGGGTTAGTGTTAGGTTTAGGGTTATGATTAATGTTTAGTGTTAGTGTTAGGGGTTAGATTTAGGGTTAGCTTTAGGGCTAGTGTTAGTGTTAGTGTTAGGATTAGGGTTAGGTTTATGGTTATGGTTACGGTGAGGGTCAGGTTTAGGGTTAGGGTTGGATAAGGTTTAGGGTTAGGTTTAGGGTTTAGTTTCAGTCTTAAGGTTAGGGTTAGTTTTAGGGTTAGACTTAGGGTGACGATTAAGGTTTTCGATTACTGTTAGGGATTAGGTTAGGGTTAGGATCAGTGGTTAGGGTTAGGGCTAGGCATTAGGGTTAGGGTTTGGGTTAGTGTTAGGTTTAGGGTTAGGTTTAGGGTTAGGGTTAGGTTTAGGGTTAAGGTTAGGTTTAAGGTCAGGGTTAGTTATAGGGGTAGGGTTAGGTTTAGGGTCTAGTTTTACTCTTAGGTTTACGTTTACTATTCTGGTTACGATTAGGGTTATGATTAAGTTCTATGGTTATTGTTAGGGGTTAGGGTTAGGATGAGGGGTTAGGGGCTAGGGTTTGGGTTAGGGTTAGGGTTAGTGCTACGGTTACGGTTAGGATCAGGTTTAGGTTTAGGGTTAAGGTTAGGGTTAGGGTTAGGGTTAGGGTAAATGTTAGCGTAAGGATTAGGTTTAGTGTTTAGGGTTAGGGTTAGTGTTAGGATTAGCATTAATTTTAGGATTAGGATTAGGGTCTGGGGTTAGAGTTTGGTTTAGGTTTAGGGTTATGTTTAGGTTTAGGTTTAGGGTTAGTGTTAGGATTAGCATTAATTTTAGGATTAGGATTAGGGTCTGGGGTTAGAGTTTGGTTTAGGTTTAGAGTTATGTTTAGGTTTAGGTTTAGGGTTAGGTTTGGAATTGGGGCTAGGTCTAGGTTTAGGGATAGGGTTAGGGGTACGGTTACAGTTACGGTTAGGGTCAGGGATATCTTTAGGGTTAGGGTTAGCTTTAGGGTTTAGTGTTAGTCTTAGGGTTAGGGTTAGATTTAGGGTTAGGGTTAGGATTAGGTTTACGTTTAGGTTTAGGGTTAGGGTTAGGGTTAGGGTTAGGGTTAGGGTTAGGGTTAGGGTTAGGGTTAGGGTTAGGTTTAGAATTAGGTTTAAGTTTAAGGTTAGGGTTATGATTAGTGTTTAGGTTTAGGTTTAGGTTTAGGTTTAGGTTTAGGGTTAGGATTAGGGTTAGGTTTAGGGTTAAGGTTAGGGTTAAGGTCAGGGTTAGGTATATGGATAGGGTTAGATTTAGTGTTTAGTTTTACTCTTAGTGTTAGGGTTAGAATTCTGGTTAGGGTTAGGATTGGGGTTAGGGTTAGGGTTAGGGTTAGTTTTAGGGTTAGGGTTACGATTAATGTTTAGTGTTAGTGTTAGGGGTTAGATTTAGGGTTAGCTTTAGGGCTACTGTTAGTGTTAGTGTTCGGATTAGAGTTAGGTTTACGGTTACGGTTACGGTGAGGGTCAGAGTTAGGGTTAGGTTTGGATAAGGTTTAGGGTTAGGTTTAGGGTTTAGTTTCAGTCTTAAGGTTAGGGTTAGGTTTAGGGTTAGACTTAGGGTTACGATTAAGGTTTTCGATTAGTGTTAGGGGTTAGGTTAGGGTTAGGGCTAGGCATTAGGGTTAGGGTTTGGGTTAGTGTTAGGTTTAGGGTTAGGTTTAGGGTTAGGTTTAGGTTTAGGGTTAAGGTTAGGTTTAAGGTCAGGGTTAGTTATAGGGGTAGGGTTAGGTTTAGGGTCTAGTTTTACTCTTAGGGTTACGGTTACGATTCTGGTTAGGGTTAGGGTTATGATTAAGTTCTATGGTTATTGTTAGGGGTTAGGGTTAGGATGAGGGGTTAGGAGCTAGGGTTTGGGTTAGGGTTAGGGTTAGTGCTACGGTTACGGTTAGGGTCAGGTTTAGGTTTAGGGATAAGGTTAGGGTTAGGGTTAGGGTAAATGTTAGCGTAAGGATTAGGTTTAGGGTTTAGGGTTAGGGTTAGTGTTAGGATTAGCATTAATTTTAGGATTAGGATTAGGGTCTGGTGTTAGAGTTTGGTTTAGGTTTAGGGTTATGTTTAAGTTTAGATTTAGGGTTAGGTTTGGAATTGGGGCTAGGTCTAGGTTTAGGGATAGGGTTAGGGGTACGGTTACAGTTACGGTTAGGGTCAGGGTTATGTTTAGGGTTAGGGTTAGCTTTAGGGTTTAGTGTTAGTCTTAGGGTTAGGGTTAGATTTAGGGTTAGGGTTAGGATTAGGTTTACGTTTAGGGTTAGGTTTAGGGTTAGGGTTAGGGTTAGGTTAATTGTTAGGTCAAGGATTAGGTTTAGGGTTTAGGGTTACGATTACGCATAGGATTTGGTTTAGTGTTAGTGTTAGGGTTTGGGTTAGGGTTCGATTTAGGGTTAGGATTAGGTTTAGGGTTAGGTTAATTGTTTAGGGCAAGGATTAGGTTTAGGGGTTAGGGTTTAGGGTTACGATTAGGGATAGTATTAAGTTTAGGGTTAGGGTTAGGGTTATGTTTCGGGTTAGGGTTAGGGTTAGGTTTAGGGTTAGGGTTAAGTTTAGGTTTAGTGTTATGATTAGGTTTTATGTTAGGGTAAGGTTTAGTGTTAGGGTTAGGGTTTGGATTAGGGTTAGGGTTAGGGTTATGAGTAGTGTTTAGGTTTAGGTTTAGGGTTAGTGTTAGAGTTACTGTTTTGGGTTAGGTTTAGGGTTACGGTTACGGTTAGGGTTAGGGGTTAAGGTTAGGGTTAGGGTTAGGTTTAGTGTTAGGGTTAGGGTTGCGGTTAGGGTTAGGGTTAGGGTTAGGTTTACGGTTTAGGGATAAGGTTGGGGTTACGGTTTAGTGTTTGCGATAGGGTTACGGTTAGGTTTAGGGTTTGGTCTTACTCTTAGGGTTAGGGATAGGGTTAGGGTTAGGGTTTTGGTTACGATTAAAGTTTAGGTTTCGTTTTAGGGGTTAGGGTTAGCATTACTGTTTAGGGGTTAGGGTTAGGGTTAGGGATAAATTAAGGTTTATGGTTAGTGTTAGGGGTTAGGTTTAGGGTTAGCTTTAGGGCTAGCATTAGGATTAGGGTTAGGATTAGGGTTAGGATTACGGGTATGTTTATGGTTAGGGTCAGGATTAGGGTTAGGGTTGGATAAGGTTTAGGGTTAGGTTTAGGGTTAGGGTTAGGGTTACGATTAAGGTCAGTGTTAGGGATTAGGTTAGGGTAAGTGTTAGGTTTAGTGGTTAGGGTTATGGCTAGGCTTTAGTGTTAGTGTTAGGGTTAGGGATAGGTTTAGGGTTAGTTTTAGGGTTAGGGTTAAGGTTAGGGTTAAGGTCAGGGTTAGGTATAGGGATAGGGTTAGGTTTAGTGTTTAGTTTTACTCTTAGGGTTAGGGTTAGAATTCTGGTTAGGGTTAGGATTAGGGTTAGGGTTAGTGTTAGGTTTAGGGTTATGATTAATGTTTAGTGTTAGTGTTAGGGGTTAGATTTAGGGTTAGCTTTAGGGCTAGTGTTAGTGTTAGTGTTAGGATTAGGTTTAGGTTTACGGTTATGGTTACGGTGAGGGTCAGGTTTAGGGTTAGGGTTGGATAAGGTTTAGGGTTAGGTTTAGGGTTTAGTTTCAGTCTTAAGGTTAGGGTTAGTTTTAGGGTTAGACTTAGGGTTACGATTAAGGTTTTCGATTACTGTTAGGGATTAGGTTAGGGTTAGGATCAGTGGTTAGGGTTAGGGCTAGGCATTAGGGTTAGGGTTTGGGTTAGTGTTAGGTTTAGGGTTAGGTTTAGGGTTAGGGTTAGGTTTAGGGTTAAGGTTAGGTTTAAGGTCAGGGTTAGTTATAGGGGTAGGGTTAGGTTTAGGGTCTAGTTTTACTCTTAGGTTTACGTTTACTATTCTGGTTACGATTAGGGTTATGATTAAGTTCTATGGTTATTGTTAGTGGTTAGGGTTAGGATGAGGGGTTAGGGGCTAGGGTTTGGGTTAGGGTTAGTGCTACGGTTACGGTTAGGATCAGGTTTAGGTTTAGGGTTAAGGTTAGGGTTAGGGTTAGGGTTAGGGTAAATGTTAGCGTAAGGATTAGGTTTAGTGTTTAGGGTTAGGGTTAGTGTTAGGATTAGCATTAATTTTAGGATTAGGATTAGGGTCTGGGGTTAGAGTTTGGTTTAGGTTTAGGGTTATGTTTAGGTTTAGGTTTAGGGTTAGTGTTAGGATTAGCATTAATTTTAGGATTAGGATTAGGGTCTGGGGTTAGAGTTTGGTTTAGGTTTAGGGTTATGTTTAAGTTTAGATTTAGGGTTAGGTTTGGAATTGGGGCTAGGTCTAGGTTTAGGGATAGGGTTAGGGGTACGGTTACAGTTACGGTTAGGGTCAGGGTTATCTTTAGGGTTAGGGTTAGCTTTAGGGTTTAGTGTTAGTCTTAGGGTTAGGGTTAGATTTAGGGTTAGGGTTAGGATTAGGTTTACGTTTAGGGTTAGGGTTAGGGTTAGGTTTAGGGTTAGGGTTAGTATTAGGGTTAGGTTTAGGATTAGGTTTAAGTTTAAGGTTAGGGTTATGATTAGTGTTTATGTTTATGTTTAGGTTTAGGTTTAGGTTTAGGTTTAGGTTTAGGTTTAGGTTTAGGTTTAGGTTTAGGGTTAGGATTAGGGTTAGGTTTAGGGTTAAGGTTAGGGTTAAGGTCAGGGTTAGGTATATGGATAGGGTTAGATTTAGTGTTTAGTTTTACTCTTAGTGTTAGTGTTAGAATTCTGGTTAGGGTTAGGATTGGGGTTAGGGTTAGGGTTAGTGTTAGGGTTAGGGTTACGATTAATGTTTAGTGTTAGTGTTAGGAGTTAGATTTAGGGTTAGCTTTAGGGCTACTGTTAGTGTTAGTGTTCGGATTAGAGTTAGGTTTACGGTTACGGTTACGGTGAGGGTCAGAGTTAGGGTTAGGGTTAGATAAGTTTTAGGATTAGGTTTAGGGTTTAGTTTCAGTCTTAAGGTTAGGGTTAGGTTTAGGGTTAGACTTAGGGTTACGATTAAGGTTTTCGATTAGTGTTAGGGGTTAGGTTAGGGTTAGGGCTAGGCATTAGGGTTAGGGTTTGGGTTAGTGTTAGGTTTAGGGTTAGGTTTAGGGTTAGGTTTAGGTTTAGGGTTAAGGTTAGGTTTAAGGTCAGGGTTAGTTATAGGGGTAGGGTTAGGTTTAGGGTCTAGTTTTACTCTTAGGGTTACGGTTACGATTCTGGTTAGGGTTAGGGTTATGATTAAGTTCTATGGTTATTGTTAGGGGTTAGGGTTAGGATGAGGGGTTAGGAGCTAGGGTTTGGGTTAGGGTTAGGGTTAGTGCTACGGTTACGGTTAGGGTCAGGTTTAGGTTTAGGGATAAGGTTAGGGTTAGGGTTAGGGTAAATGTTAGCGTAAGGATTAGGTTTAGGGTTTAGGGTTAGGGTTAGTGTTAGGATTAGCATTAATTTTAGGATTAGGATTAGGGTCTGGTGTTAGAGTTTGGTTTAGGTTTAGGGTTATGTTTAAGTTTAGATTTAGGGTTAGGTTTGGAATTGGGGCTAGGTCTAGGTTTAGGGATAGGGTTAGGGGTACGGTTACAGTTACGGTTAGGGTCAGGGTTATGTTTAGGGTTAGGGTTAGCTTTAGGGTTTAGTGTTAGTCTTAGGGTTAGGGTTAGATTTAGGGTTAGGTTTAGGATTAGGTTTACGTTTAGGGTTAGGTTTAGGGTTAGGGTTAAGTTTAGGTTTAGGGTTAGGGTTAGTGGTAGGGTTAGGGTTAGGGTTAGGTTAATTGTTAGGTCAAGGATTAGGTTTAGGGTTTAGGGTTACGATTACGCATAGGATTTGGTTTAGTGTTAGTGTTAGGGTTTGGGTTAGGGTTCGATTTAGGGTTAGGATTAGGTTTAGGGTTAGGTTAATTGTTTAGGGCAAGGATTAGGTTTAGGGGTTAGGGTTTAGGGTTACGATTAGGGATAGTATTAAGTTTAGGGTTAGGGTTAGGGTTATGTTTCGGGTTAGGGTTAGGGTTAGGTTTAGGGTTAGGGTTAAGTTTAGGTTTAGTGTTATGATTAGGTTTTATGTTAGGGTAAGGTTTAGTGTTAGGGTTAGGGTTTGGATTAGGGTTAGGGTTAGGGTTATGAGTAGTGTTTAGGTTTAGGTTTAGGGTTAGTGTTAGAGTTACTGTTTTGGGTTAGGTTTAGGGTTACGGTTACGGTTAGGGTTAGGGGTTAAGGTTAGGGTTAGGGTTAGGTTTAGTGTTAGGGTTAGGGTTGCGGTTAGGGTTAGGGTTAGGGTTAGGTTTACGGTTTAGGGATAAGGTTGGGGTTACGGTTTAGTGTTTGCGATAGGGTTACGGTTAGGTTTAGGGTTTGGTCTTACTCTTAGGGTTAGGGATAGGGTTAGGGTTAGGGTTTTGGTTACGATTAAAGTTTAGGTTTCGTTTTAGGGGTTAGGGTTAGCATTACTGTTTAGGGGTTAGGGTTAGGGTTAGGGATAAATTAAGGTTTATGGTTAGTGTTAGGGGTTAGGTTTAGGGTTAGCTTTAGGGCTAGCATTAGGATTAGGGTTAGGATTAGGGTTAGGATTACGGGTATGTTTATGGTTAGGGTCAGGATTAGGGTTAGGGTTGGATAAGGTTTAGGGTTAGGTTTAGGGTTAGGGTTAGGGTTACGATTAAGGTCAGTGTTAGGGATTAGGTTAGGGTAAGTGTTAGGTTTAGTGGTTAGGGTTATGGCTAGGCTTTAGTGTTAGTGTTAGGGTTAGGGATAGGTTTAGGGTTAGTTTTAGGGTTAGGGTTAAGGTTAGGGTTAAGGTCAGGGTTAGGTATAGGGATAGGGTTAGGTTTAGTGTTTAGTTTTACTCTTAGGGTTAGGGTTAGAATTCTGGTTAGGGTTAGGATTAGGGTTAGGGTTAGTGTTAGGTTTAGGGTTATGATTAATGTTTAGTGTTAGTGTTAGGGGTTAGATTTAGGGTTAGCTTTAGGGCTAGTGTTAGTGTTAGTGTTAGGATTAGGTTTAGGTTTACGGTTATGGTTACGGTGAGGGTCAGGTTTAGGGTTAGGGTTGGATAAGGTTTAGGGTTAGGTTTAGGGTTTAGTTTCAGTCTTAAGGTTAGGGTTAGTTTTAGGGTTAGACTTAGGGTTACGATTAAGGTTTTCGATTACTGTTAGGGATTAGGTTAGGGTTAGGATCAGTGGTTAGGGTTAGGGCTAGGCATTAGGGTTAGGGTTTGGGTTAGTGTTAGGTTTAGGGTTAGGTTTAGGGTTAGGGTTAGGTTTAGGGTTAAGGTTAGGTTTAAGGTCAGGGTTAGTTATAGGGGTAGGGTTAGGTTTAGGGTCTAGTTTTACTCTTAGGTTTACGTTTACTATTCTGGTTAGGATTAGGGTTATGATTAAGTTCTATGGTTATTGTTAGGGGTTAGGGTTAGGATGAGGGGTTAGGGGCTAGGGTTTGGGTTAGGGTTAGTGCTACGGTTACGGTTAGGATCAGGTTTAGGTTTAGGGTTAAGGTTAGGGTTAGGGTTAGGGTTAGGGTAAATGTTAGCGTAAGGATTAGGTTTAGTGTTTAGGGTTAGGATTAGTGTTAGGATTAGCATTAATTTTAGGATTAGGATTAGGGTCTGGGGTTAGAGTTTGGTTTAGGTTTAGGGTTATGTTTAGGTTTAGGTTTAGGGTTAGTGTTAGGATTAGCATTAATTTTAGGATTAGGATTAGGGTCTGGGGTTAGAGTTTGGTTTAGGTTTAGGGTTATGTTTAAGTTTAGATTTAGGGTTAGGTTTGGAATTGGGGCTAGGTCTAGGTTTAGGGATAGGGTTAGGGGTACGGTTACAGTTACGGTTAGGGTCAGGGTTATCTTTAGGGTTAGGGTTAGCTTTAGGGTTTAGTGTTAGTCTTAGGGTTAGGGTTAGATTTAGGGTTAGGGTTAGGATTAGGTTTACGTTTAGGGTTAGGGTTAGGGTTAGGTTTAGGGTTAGGGTTAGTATTAGGGTTAGGTTTAGGATTAGGTTTAAGTTTAAGGTTAGGGTTATGATTAGTGTTTATGTTTAGGTTTAGGTTTAGGTTTAGGTTTAGGTTTAGGTTTAGGGTTAGGATTAGGGTTAGGTTTAGGGTTAAGGTTAGGGTTAAGGTCAGGGTTAGGTATATGGATAGGGTTAGATTTAGTGTTTAGTTTTACTCTTAGTGTTAGTGTTAGAATTCTGGTTAGGGTTAGGATTGGGGTTAGGGTTAGTGTTAGGGTTAGGGTTACGATTAATGTTTAGTGTTAGTGTTAGGAGTTAGATTTAGGGTTAGCTTTAGGGCTACTGTTAGTGTTAGTGTTCGGATTAGAGTTAGGTTTACGGTTACGGTTACGGTGAGGGTCAGAGTTAGGGTTAGGGTTGGATAAGGTTTAGGATTAGGTTTAGGGTTTAGTTTCAGTCTTAAGGTTAGGGTTAGGTTTAGGGTTAGACTTAGGGTTACGATTAAGGTTTTCGATTAGTGTTAGGGGTTAGGTTAGGGTTAGGGCTAGGCATTAGGGTTAGGGTTTGGGTTAGTGTTAGGTTTAGGGTTAGGTTTAGGGTTAGGTTTAGGTTTAGGGTTAAGGTTAGGTTTAAGGTCAGGGTTAGTTATAGGGGTAGGGTTAGGTTTAGGGTCTAGTTTTACTCTTAGGGTTACGGTTACGATTCTGGTTAGGGTTAGGGTTATGATTAAGTTCTATGGTTATTGTTAGGGGTTAGGGTTAGGATGAGGGGTTAGGAGCTAGGGTTTGGGTTAGGGTTAGGGTTAGTGCTACGGTTACGGTTAGGGTCAGGTTTAGGTTTAGGGATAAGTTTAGGGTTAGGGTTAGGGTAAATGTTAGCGTAAGGATTAGGTTTAGGGTTTAGGGTTAGGGTTAGTGTTAGGATTAGCATTAATTTTAGGATTAGGATTAGGGTCTGGTGTTAGAGTTTGGTTTAGGTTTAGGGTTATGTTTAAGTTTAGATTTAGGGTTAGGTTTGGAATTGGGGCTAGGTCTAGGTTTAGGGATAGGGTTAGGGGTACGGTTACAGTTACGGTTAGGGTCAGGGTTATGTTTAGGGTTAGGGTTAGCTTTAGGGTTTAGTGTTAGTCTTAGGGTTAGGGTTAGATTTATGGTTAGGTTTAGGATTAGGTTTACGTTTAGGGTTAGGTTTAGGGTTAGGGTTAAGTTTAGGTTTAGGGTTAGGGTTAGTGGTAGGGTTAGGGTTAGGGTTAGGTTAATTGTTAGGTCAAGGATTAGGTTTAGGGTTTAGGGTTACGATTACGCATAGGATTTGGTTTAGTGTTAGTGTTAGGGTTTGGGTTAGGGTTCGATTTAGGGTTAGGATTAGGTTTAGGGTTAGGTTAATTGTTTAGGGCAAGGATTAGGTTCAGGGGTTAGGGTTTAGGGTTACGATTAGGGATAGTATTAAGTTTAGGGTTAGGGTTAGGGTTAGGTTTCGGGTTAGGGTTAGGGTTAGGGTTAGGTTTAGGCTTAGGGTTAAGTTTAGGTTTAGTGTTATGATTAGGTTTTATGTTAGGGTAAGGTTTAGTGTTAGGGTTAGGGTTTGGATTAGGGTTAGGGTTAGGGTTATGAGTAGTGTTTAGGTTTAGGTTTAGGGTTAGTGTTAGAATTACTGTTTTGGGTTAGGTTTAGGGTTACGGTTACGGTTAGGGTTAGGGGTTAAGGATAGGGTTAGGGTTAGGTTTAGTGTTAGGGTTAGGGTTGCGGTTAGGGTTAGGGTTAGGGTTAGGGTTAGGTTTACGGTTTAGGGATAAGGTTGGGGTTACGGTTTAGTGTTTGCGATAGGGTTACGGTTAGGTTTAGGGTTTGGTCTTACTCTTAGGGTTATTGATAGGGTTAGGGTTTTGGTTACGATTAAAGTTTATGTTTCGTTTTAGGGGTTAGGGTTAGCATTACTGTTTAGGGGTTAGGGTTAAGGTTAGGGATAAATTAAGGTTTATGGTTAGTGTTAGGGGTTAGGTTTAGGGTTAGCTTTAGGGCTAGCATTAGGATTAGGGTTAGGATTAGGGTTAGGATTACAGGTATGTTTACGGTTAGGGTCAGGATTAGGGTTAGGGTTGGATAAGGTTTAGGGTTAGGTTTAGGGTTAGGGTTAGGGCTACGATTAAGGTCAGTGTTAGGGATTAGGTTAGGGTAAGTGTTAGGTTTAGTGGTTAGGGTTATGGCTAGGCTTTAGTGTTAGTGTTAGGGTTAGGGTTAGGTTTAGGGTTAGTTTTAGGGTTAGGGTTAAGGTTAGGGTTAAGGTCAGGGTTAGGTATAGGGATAGGGTTAGTTTTAGTGTTTAGTTTTACTCTTAGGGTTAGGGTTAGAATTCTGGTTAGGGTTAGGATTAGGGTTAGGGTTAGGGTTAGTGTTAGGTTTAGGGTTATGATTAATGTTTAGTGTTAGTGTTAGGGGTTAGATTTAGGGTTAGCTTTAGGGCTAGTGTTAGTGTTAGTGTTAGGATTAGGGTTAGGTTTACGGTTATGGTTACGGTGAGGGTCAGGTTTAGGTTTAGGGTTGGATAAGGTTTAGGGTTAGGTTTAGGATTTAGTTTCAGTCTTAAGGTTAGGGTTAGTTTTAGGGTTAGACTTAGGGTTACGATTAAGGTTTTCGATTAGTGTTAGGGATTAGGTTAGGGTTAGGGTTAGGATCAGTGGTTAGGGTTAGGGCTAGGCATTAGGGTTAGGGTTTGGGTTAGTGTTAGGTTTAGGGTTAGGTTTAGGGTTAGGGTTAGGTTTAGGGTTAAGGTTAGGTTTAAGGTCAGGGTTAGTTATAGGGGTAGGGTTAGGTTTAGGGTCTAGTTTTACTCTTAGGTTTACGGTTACGATTCTGGTTAGGGTTAGGGTTATGATTAAGTTCTATGGTTATTGTTAGGGGTTAGGGTTAGGATGAGGGGTTAGGGGCTAGGGTTTGGGTTAGGGTTAGGGTTAGTGCTACGGTTACGGTTAGGGTTAGGTTTTGGTTTAGGGTTAAGGTTAGGGTTAGGGTTAGGGTCAATGTTAGCGTAAGGATTAGGTTTAGTGTTTAGGGTTAGGGTTAGTGTTAGGATTAGCATTAATTTTAGGATAAGGATTAGGGTCTGGGGTTAGAGTTTGGTTTAGGTTTAGGGTTATGTTTAGGTTTAGGTTTCGGATTAGTGTTAGGATTAGCATTAATTTTAGGATTAGAATTAGGGTCTGGGGTTAGAGTTTGGTTTAGGTTTAGGGTTATGTTTAGGTTTAGGTTTAGGGTTAGGTTTGGAATTCGGGCTAGATCTAGGTTTAGGGATAGGGTTAGGGGTACGGTTACAGTTACGGTTAGGGTCAGGGTTATGTTTAGGGTTAGGGTTAGCTTTAGGGTTTAGTGTTAGTCTTAGGGTTAGGGTTAGATTTAGGGTTAGGGTTAGGTTTAGGGTTAGGGTTAGTATTAGGGTTAGGTTTAGGATTAGGTTTAAGTTTAAGGTTAGGGTTATGATTAGTGTTTAGGTTCAGGTTTAGGTTTAGGTTTAGGTTTAGGTTTAGGTTTAGGTTTAGGGTTAGGATTAGGGTTAGGTTTAGGGTTAAGGTTAGGGTTAAGGTCAGGGTTACGTATATGGATAGGGTTAGATTTAGTGTTTAGTTTTACTCTTAGTGTTAGGGTTAGAATTCTGGTTAGGGTTAGGATTGGGGTTAGGTTTAGGGTTAGGGTTAGTGTTAGGGTTAGGGTTACGATTAATGTTTAGTGTTAGTGTTAGGGGTTAGATTTAGGGTTAGCTTTAGGGCTACTGTTAGTGTTAGTGTTCGGATTAGAGTTAGGTTTACGGTTACGGTTACGGTGAGGGTCCGAGTTAGGGTTAGGGTTGGATAAGGTTTAGGGTTAGGTTTAGGGTTTAGTTTCAGTCTTAAGGTTAGGGTTAGGTTTAGGGTTAGACTTAGGGTTACGATTAAGGTTTTCGATTAGTGTTAGGGGTTAGGTTAGGGTTAGGGCTAGGCATTAGGGTTAGGGTTTGGGTTAGTGTTAGGTTTAGGGTTAGGTTTAGGTTTAGGGTTAAGGTTAGGTTTAAGGTCAGGGTTAGTTATAGGGGTAGGGTTAGGTTTAGGGTCTAGTTTTACTCTTAGGGTTACGGTTACGATTCTGGTTAGGGTTAGGTTTATGATTAAGTTCTATGGTTATTGTTAGGGGTTAGGGTTAGGATGAGGGGTTAGGAGCTAGGGTTTGGGTTAGGGTTAGGGTTAGTGCTACGGTTACGGTTAGGATCAGGTTTAGGTTTAGGGTTAAGGTTAGGGTTAGGGTTAGGGTTAGGGTAAATGTTAGCGTAAGGATTAGGTTTAGGGTTTAGGGTTAGGGTTAGTGTTAGGATTAGCATTAATTTTAGGATTAGGATTAGGGTCTGGTGTTAGAGTTTGGTTTAGGTTTAGGGTTATGTTTAAGTTTAGATTTAGGGTTAGGTTTGGAATTGGGGCTAGGTCTAGGTTTAGGGATAGGGTTAGGGGTACGGTTACAGTTACGGTTAGGGTCAGGGTTATGTTTAGGGTTAGGGTTAGCTTTAGGGTTTAGTGTTAGTCTTAGGGTTAGGGTTAGATTTATGGTTAGGTTTAGGATTAGGTTTACGTTTAGGGTTAGGTTTAGGGTTAGGGTTAAGTTTAGGTTTAGGGTTAGGGTTAGTGGTAGGGTTAGGGTTAGGGTTAGGTTAATTGTTAGGTCAAGGATTAGGTTTAGGGTTTAGGGTTACGATTACGCATAGGATTTGGTTTAGTGTTAGTGTTAGGGTTTGGGTTAGGGTTCGATTTAGGGTTAGGATTAGGTTTAGGGTTAGGTTAATTGTTTAGGGCAAGGATTAGGTTCAGGGGTTAGGGTTTAGGGTTACGATTAGGGATAGTATTAAGTTTAGGGTTAGGGTTAGGGTTAGGTTTCGGGTTAGGGTTAGGGTTAGGGTTAGGTTTAGGCTTAGGGTTAAGTTTAGGTTTAGTGTTATGATTAGGTTTTATGTTAGGGTAAGGTTTAGTGTTAGGGTTAGGGTTTGGATTAGGGTTAGGGTTAGGGTTATGAGTAGTGTTTAGGTTTAGGTTTAGGGTTAGTGTTAGAATTACTGTTTTGGGTTAGGTTTAGGGTTACGGTTACGGTTAGGGTTAGGGGTTAAGGATAGGGTTAGGGTTAGGTTTAGTGTTAGGGTTAGGGTTGCGGTTAGGGTTAGGGTTAGGGTTAGGGTTAGGTTTACGGTTTAGGGATAAGGTTGGGGTTACGGTTTAGTGTTTGCGATAGGGTTACGGTTAGGTTTAGGGTTTGGTCTTACTCTTAGGGTTATTGATAGGGTTAGGGTTTTGGTTACGATTAAAGTTTAGGTTTCGTTTTAGGGGTTAGGGTTAGCATTACTGTTTAGGGGTTAGGGTTAAGGTTAGGGATAAATTAAGGTTTATGGTTAGTGTTAGGGGTTAGGTTTAGGGTTAGCTTTAGGGCTAGCATTAGGATTAGGGTTAGGATTAGGGTTAGGATTACAGGTATGTTTACGGTTAGGGTCAGGATTAGGGTTAGGGTTGGATAAGGTTTAGGGTTAGGTTTAGGGTTAGGGTTAGGGCTACGATTAAGGTCAGTGTTAGGGATTAGGTTAGGGTAAGTGTTAGGTTTAGTGGTTAGGGTTATGGCTAGGCTTTAGTGTTAGTGTTAGGGTTAGGGTTAGGTTTAGGGTTAGTTTTAGGGTTAGGGTTAAGGTTAGGGTTAAGGTCAGGGTTAGGTATAGGGATAGGGTTAGGTTTAGTGTTTAGTTTTACTCTTAGGGTTAGGGTTAGAATTCTGGTTAGGGTTAGGATTAGGGTTAGGGTTAGGGTTAGTGTTAGGTTTAGGGTTATGATTAATGTTTAGTGTTAGTGTTAGGGGTTAGATTTAGGGTTAGCTTTAGGGCTAGTGTTAGTGTTAGTGTTAGGATTAGGGTTAGGTTTACGGTTATGGTTACGGTGAGGGTCAGGTTTAGGTTTAGGGTTGGATAAGGTTTAGGGTTAGGTTTAGGATTTAGTTTCAGTCTTAAGGTTAGGGTTAGTTTTAGGGTTAGACTTAGGGTTACGATTAAGGTTTTCGATTAGTGTTAGGGATTAGGTTAGGGTTAGGGTTAGGATCAGTGGTTAGGGTTAGGGCTAGGCATTAGGGTTAGGGTTTGGGTTAGTGTTAGGTTTAGGGTTAGGTTTAGGGTTAGGGTTAGGTTTAGGGTTAAGGTTAGGTTTAAGGTCAGGGTTAGTTATAGGGGTAGGGTTAGGTTTAGGGTCTAGTTTTACTCTTAGGTTTACGGTTACGATTCTGGTTAGGGTTAGGGTTATGATTAAGTTCTATGGTTATTGTTAGGGGTTAGGGTTAGGATGAGGGGTTAGGGGCTAGGGTTTGGGTTAGGGTTAGGGTTAGTGCTACGGTTACGGTTAGGGTTAGGTTTTGGTTTAGGGTTAAGGTTAGGGTTAGGGTTAGGGTCAATGTTAGCGTAAGGATTAGGTTTAGTGTTTAGGGTTAGGGTTAGTGTTAGGATTAGCATTAATTTTAGGATAAGGATTAGGGTCTGGGGTTAGAGTTTGGTTTAGGTTTAGGGTTATGTTTAGGTTTAGGTTTCGGATTAGTGTTAGGATTAGCATTAATTTTAGGATTAGAATTAGGGTCTGGGGTTAGAGTTTGGTTTAGGTTTAGGGTTATGTTTAGGTTTAGGTTTAGGGTTAGGTTTGGAATTCGGGCTAGATCTAGGTTTAGGGATAGGGTTAGGGGTACGGTTACAGTTACGGTTAGGGTCAGGGTTATGTTTAGGGTTAGGGTTAGCTTTAGGGTTTAGTGTTAGTCTTAGGGTTAGGGTTAGATTTAGGGTTAGGGTTAGGTTTAGGGTTAGGGTTAGTATTAGGGTTAGGTTTAGGATTAGGTTTAAGTTTAAGGTTAGGGTTATGATTAGTGTTTAGGTTCAGGTTTAGGTTTAGGTTTAGGTTTAGGTTTAGGTTTAGGTTTAGGGTTAGGATTAGGGTTAGGTTTAGGGTTAAGGTTAGGGTTAAGGTCAGGGTTACGTATATGGATAGGGTTAGATTTAGTGTTTAGTTTTACTCTTAGTGTTAGGGTTAGAATTCTGGTTAGGGTTAGGATTGGGGTTAGGTTTAGGGTTAGGGTTAGTGTTAGGGTTAGGGTTACGATTAATGTTTAGTGTTAGTGTTAGGGGTTAGATTTAGGGTTAGCTTTAGGGCTACTGTTAGTGTTAGTGTTCGGATTAGAGTTAGGTTTACGGTTACGGTTACGGTGAGGGTCCGAGTTAGGGTTAGGGTTGGATAAGGTTTAGGGTTAGGTTTAGGGTTTAGTTTCAGTCTTAAGGTTAGGGTTAGGTTTAGGGTTAGACTTAGGGTTACGATTAAGGTTTTCGATTAGTGTTAGGGGTTAGGTTAGGGTTAGGGCTAGGCATTAGGGTTAGGGTTTGGGTTAGTGTTAGGTTTAGGGTTAGGTTTAGGTTTAGGGTTAAGGTTAGGTTTAAGGTCAGGGTTAGTTATAGGGGTAGGGTTAGGTTTAGGGTCTAGTTTTACTCTTAGGGTTACGGTTACGATTCTGGTTAGGGTTAGGTTTATGATTAAGTTCTATGGTTATTGTTAGGGGTTAGGGTTAGGATGAGGGGTTAGGAGCTAGGGTTTGGGTTAGGGTTAGGGTTAGTGCTACGGTTACGGTTAGGGTCAGGTTTAGGTTTAGGGATAAGGTTAGGGTTAGGGTTAGGGTAAATGTTAGCGTAAGGATTAGGTTTAGGGTTTAGGGTTAGGGTTAGTGTTAGGATTAGCATTAATTTTAGGATTAGGATTAGGGTCTGGTGTTAGAGTTTGGTTTAGGTTTAGGGTTATGTTTAGGTTTAGGTTTCGGATTAGTGTTAGGATTAGCATTAATTTTAGGATTAGAATTAGGGTCTGGGGTTAGAGTTTGGTTTAGGTTTAGGGTTATGTTTAGGTTTAGGTTTAGGGTTAGGTTTGGAATTCGGGCTAGATCTAGGTTTAGGTATAGGGTTAGGGGTACGGTTACAGTTACGGTTAGGGTCAGGGTTATGTTTAGGGTTAGGGTTAGCTTTAGGGTTTAGTGTTAGTCTTAGGGTTAGGGTTAGATTTAGGGTTAGGGTTAGGTTTAGGGTTAGGGTTAGTATTAGGGTTAGGTTTAGGATTAGGTTTAAGTTTAAGGTTAGGGTTATGATTAGTGTTTAGGTTCAGGTTTAGGTTTAGGTTTAGGTTTAGGTTTAGGTTTAGGTTTAGGGTTAGGATTAGGGTTAGGTTTAGGGTTAAGGTTAGGGTTAAGGTCAGGGTTACGTATATGGATAGGGTTAGATTTAGTGTTTAGTTTTACTCTTAGTGTTAGGGTTAGAATTCTGGTTAGGGTTAGGATTGGGGTTAGGTTTAGGGTTAGGGTTAGTGTTAGGGTTAGGGTTACGATTAATGTTTAGTGTTAGTGTTAGGGGTTAGATTTAGGGTTAGCTTTAGGGCTACTGTTAGTGTTAGTGTTCGGATTAGAGTTAGGTTTACGGTTACGGTTACGGTGAGGGTCCGAGTTAGGGTTAGGGTTGGATAAGGTTTAGGGTTAGGTTTAGGGTTTAGTTTCAGTCTTAAGGTTAGGGTTAGGTTTAGGGTTAGACTTAGGGTTACGATTAAGGTTTTCGATTAGTGTTAGGGGTTAGGTTAGGGTTAGGGCTAGGCATTAGGGTTAGGGTTTGGGTTAGTGTTAGGTTTAGGGTTAGGTTTAGGTTTAGGGTTAAGGTTAGGTTTAAGGTCAGGGTTAGTTATAGGGGTAGGGTTAGGTTTAGGGTCTAGTTTTACTCTTAGGGTTACGGTTACGATTCTGGTTAGGGTTAGGTTTATGATTAAGTTCTATGGTTATTGTTAGGGGTTAGGGTTAGGATGAGGGGTTAGGAGCTAGGGTTTGGGTTAGGGTTAGGGTTAGTGCTACGGTTACGGTTAGGGTCAGGTTTAGGTTTAGGGATAAGGTTAGGGTTAGGGTTAGGGTAAATGTTAGCGCAAGGATTAGGTTTAGGGTTTAGGGTTAGGGTTAGTGTTAGGATTAGCATTAATTTTAGGATTAGGATTAGGGTCTGGTGTTAGAGTTTGGTTTAGGTTTAGGGTTATGTTTAAGTTTAGATTTAGGGTTAGGTTTGGAATTGGGGCTAGGTCTAGGTTTAGGGATAGGGTTAGGGATACGGTTACAGTTACGGTTAGGATCAGGGTTATGTTTAGGGTTAGGGTTAGCTTAAGGGTTTAGTGTTAGTCTTAGGGTTAAGGTTAGATTTAAGGTTAGGGTTAGGATTAGGTTTACGTTTAGGGTTAGGTTTAGGGTTAGGGTTAGGGTTAGGGTTAGGGTTAGGTTAATTGTTAGGTCAAGGATTAGGTTTAGGGTTTAGGGTTACGATTACGCATAGGATTTGGTTTAGTGTTAGTGTTAGGGTTTGGGTTAGGGTTCGATTTAGGGTTAGGATTAGGTTATGGTTAGGTTAATTGTTTAGGGCAAGCATTAGGTTTAGGGGTTAGGGTTTAGGGTTACGATTAGGGATAGTATTAAGTTTAGGGTTAGGGTTAGGGTTATGTTTCGGGTTAGGGTTAGGGTTAGGTTTAGGGTTAGGGTTAAGTTTAGGTTTAGTGTTATGATTAGGTTTTATGTTAGGGTAAGGTTTAGTGTTAGGGTTAGGGTTGCGGTTAGGGTTAGGGTTAGGTTTACGGTTTAGGGATAAGGTTGGGGTTACGGTTTAGTGTTTGCGATAGGGTTACGGTTAGGTTTAGGGTTTGGTCTTACTCTTAGGGTTAATGTTAGGGTTACGGTTAGGGTTTTGGTTACGATTAAAGTTTAGGTTTCGTTTTAGGGGTTAGGGTTAGCATTACTGTTTAGGGGTTAGGGTTAGGGATAAATTAAGGTTTATGGTTAGTGTTAGGGGTTAGGTTTAGGGTTAGCTTTAGGGCTAGCATTAGGATTAGGGTTAGGATTAGGGTTAGGATTACGGGTATGTTTACGGTTAGGGTCAGGATTAGGGTTAGGGTTGGATAAGGTTTAGGGTTAGGTTTAGGGTTAGGGTTAGGGTTACGATTAAGGTCAGTGTTAGGGATTAGGTTAGGGTAAGTGTTAGGTTTAGTGGTTAGGGTTATGGCTAGGCTTTAGTGTTAGTGTTAGGGTTAGGGTTAGGTTTAGGGTTAGTTTTAGGGTTAGGGTTAAGGTTAGGGTTAAGGTCAGGGTTAGGTATAGGGATAGGGTTAGTTTTAGTGTTTAGTTTTACTCTTAGGGTTAGGGTAAGAATTCTGGTTAGGGTTAGGATTAGGGTTAGGGTTAGGGTTAGTGTTAGGTTTAGGGTTATGATTAATGTTTAGTGTTAGTGTTAGGGGTTAGATTTAGGGTTAGCTTTAGGGCTAGTGTTAGTGTTAGTGTTAGGATTAGGGTTAGGTTTACGGTTATGGTTACGGTGAGGGTCAGGTTTAGGGTTAGGGTTGGATAAGGTTTAGGGTTAGGTTTAGGGTTTAGTTTCAGTCTTAAGGTTAGGGTTAGTTTTAGGGTTAGACTTAGGGTAACGATTAAGGTTTTCGATTAGTGTTAGGGATTAGGTTAGGGTTAGGATCAGTGGTTAGGGTTAGGGCTAGGCATTAGGGTTAGGGTTTGGGTTAGTGTTAGGTTTAGGGTTAGGTTTAGGGTTAGGGTTAGGTTTAGAGTTAAGGTTAGGTTTAAGGTCAGGGTTAGTTATAGGGGTAGGGTTAGGTTTAGGGTCTAGTTTTACTCTTAGGTTTACTGTTACGATTCTGGTTAGGGTTAGGGTTATGATTAAGTTCTATGGTTATTGTTAGGGGTTAGGGTTAGGATGAGGGGTTAGGGGCTAGGGTTTGGGTTAGGGTTAGGGTTAGTGCTACGGTTACGGTTAGGGTCAGGTTTAGGTTTAGGGTTAAGGTTAGGGTTAGGGTTAGGGTTAGGGTTAGGGTAAATGTTAGCGTAAGGATTAGGTTTAGTGTTTAGGGTTAGGGTTAGTGTTAGGATTAGCATTAATTTTAGGATTAGGATTAGGGTCTGGGGTTAGAGTTTGGTTTAGGTTTACGGTTATGTTTACGTTTAGGTTTAGGGTTAGTGTTAGGATTAGCCTTAATTTTAGGATTAGGATTAGGGTCTGGGATTAGAGTTTGGTTTAGGTTTAGGGTTATGTTTAGGTTTAGGTTTAGGGTTAGGTTTGGAATTGGGGCTAGATCTAGGTTTAGGGATAGGGTTAGCGGTACGGTTACAGTTACGGTTAGGGTCAGGGTTATGTTTAGGGTTAGGGTTAGCTTTAGGGTTTAGTGTTAGTCTTAGGGTTAGGGTTAGATTTAGGGTTAGGGTTAGGATTAGGTTTACGTTTAGGGTTAGGTTTAGGGTTAGGGTTAGGGTTAGGTTAAATGTGAGGTCAAGGATTAGGTTTAGGGTTTAGGGTTCCGATTACGCATAGGATTTGGTTTAGTGTTAGTGTTAGGGTTTGGGTTAGGGTTCGATTTAGGGTTAGGATTAGGTTTAGGGTTAGGTTAATTGTTTAGGGCAAGGATTAGGTTTAGGGGTTAGGGTTTAGGGTTACGATTAGGGATAGTATTAAGTTTAGGGTTAGGGTTAGGGTTATGTTTCGGGTTAGGGTTAGGTTTAGGTTTAGGGTTAGGGTTAAGTTTAGGTTTAGTGTTATGATTAGGTTTTATGTTAGGGTAAGGTTTAGTGTTAGGGTTAGGGTTTGGATTAGGGTTAGGTTTGGGGTTATGAGTAGTGTTTAGGTTTAGGTTTAGGGTTAGTGTTAGAGTTACTGTTTTGGGTTAGGTTTAAGGTTACGGTTACGGTTAGGGTTAGGGGTTAAGGTTAGGGTTAGGGTTAGGTTTAGTGTTAGGGTTAGGGTTGCGGTTAGGGTTAGGTTTACGGTTTAGGGATAAGGTTGGGGTTACGGTTTAGTGTTTGCGATAGGGTTACGGTTAGGTTTAGGGTTTGGTCTTACTCTTAGGGTTAGGGTTAGGGTTACGGTTAGGGTTTTGGTTACGATTAAAGTTTAGGTTTCGTTTTAGGGGTTAGGGTTAGCATTACTGTTTAGGGGTTAGGGTTAGGGATAAATTAAGGTTTATGGTTAGTGTTAGGGGTTAGGTTTAGGGTTAGCTTTAGGGCTAGCATTAGGATTAGGGTTAGGATTAGGGTTAGGATTACGGGTATGTTTACGGTTAGGGTCAGGATTAGGGTTAGGGTTGGATAAGGTTTAGGGTTAGGTTTAGGGTTAGGGTTAGTGTTACGATTAAGGTCAGTGTTAGGGATTAGGTTAGGGTAAGTGTTAGGTTTAGTGGTTAGGGTTATGGCTAGGCTTTAGTGTTAGTGTTAGGGTTAGGGTTAGGTTTAGGGTTAGTTTTAGGGTTAGGGTTAAGGTTAGGGTTAAGGTCAGGGTTAGGTATAGGGATAGGGTTAGGTTTAGTGTTTAGTTTTACTCTTAGGGTTAGGGTTAGAATTCTGGTTAGGGTTAGGATTAGGGTTAGGGTTAGGGTTAGTGTTAGGTTTAGGGTTATGATTAATGTTTAGTGTTAGTGTTAGGGGTTAGATTTAGGGTTAGCTTTAGGGCTAGTGTTAGTGTTAGTGTTAGGATTAGGGTTAGGTTTACGCTTATGGTTACGGTGAGGGTCAGGTTTAGGGTTAGGGTTGGATAAGGTTTAGGGTTAGGTTTAGGGTTTAGTTTCAGTCTTAAGGTTAGGGTTAGTTTTAGGGTTAGACTTAGGGTTACGATTAAGGTTTTCGATTAGTGTTAGGGATTAGGTTAGGGTTAGGGTTAGGATCAGTGGTTAGGGTTAGGGCTAGGCATTAGGGTTAGGGTTTGGGTTAGTGTTAGGTTTAGGGTTAGGTTTAGGGTTAGGGTTAGGTTTAGGGTTAAGGTTAGGTTTAAGGTCAGGGTTAGTTATAGGGGTAGGGTTAGGTTTAGGGTCTAGTTTTACTCTTAGGTTTACGGTTACGATTCTGGTTAGGGTTAGGGTTATGATTAAGTTCTATGGTTATTGTTAGGGGTTAGGGTTAGGATGAGGGGTTAGGGGCTAGGGTTTGGGTTAGGGTTAGGGTTAGTGCTATGGTTACGGTTAGGGTCAGGTTTAGGTTTAGGGTTAAGGTTAGGGTTAGTGTTAGGGTTAGGGTTAGGGTAACTGTTAGCGTAAGGATTTGGTTTAGTGTTTAGGGTTAGGGTTAGTGTTAGGATTAGCATTAATTTTAGGATTAGGATTAGGGTCTGGGGTTAGAGTTTGGTTTAGGTTTAGGGTTATGTTTAGGTTTAGGTTTAGGGTTAGTGTTAGGATTAGCATTAATTTTAGGATTAGGATTAGGGTCTGGGGTTAGAGTTTGGTTTAGGTTTAGGGTTATGTTTAGGTTTAGGTTTAGGGTTAGGTTTGGAATTGGAGCTAGATCTAGGTTTAGGGATAGGGTTAGGGGTACGGTTACATTTACGGTTAGGGTCAGGGTTATGTTTAGGGTTAGGGTTAGCTTTAGGGTTTAGTGTTAGTCTTAGGGTTAGATTTAGGGTTAGGGTTAGGATTAGGTTTACGTTTAGGGTTAGGGTTAGGGTTAGGTTTAGGGTTAGGGTTAGTATTAGGGTTAGGTTTAGGATTAGGTTTAAGTTTAAGGTTAGGGTTATGATTAGTGTTTAGGTTTAGGTTTAGGTTTAGGTTTAGGTTTAGGTTTAGGTTTAGGTTAGGTTTAGGTTTAGGTTTAGGGTTAGGTTTAGGGTTAAGTTTAGGGTTAAGGTCAGGGTTAGGTATATGGATAGGGTTAGATTTAGTGTTTAGTTTTACTCTTAGTGTTAGGGTTAGAATTCTGGTTAGGGTTAGGATTGGGGTTAGGGTTAGGGTTAGGGTTAGTGTTAGGGTTAGGGTTACGATTAATGTTTAGTGTTAGTGTTAGGGGTTAGATTTAGGGTTAGCTTTAGGGCTACTGTTAGTGTTAGTGTTCGGATTAGAGTTAGGTTTACGGTTAAGGTTACGGTGAGGGTCCGAGTTAGGGTTAGGGTTGGATAAGGTTTAGGGTTAGGTTTAGGGTTTAGTTTCAGTCTTAAGGTTAGGGTTAGGTTTAGGGTTAGACTTAGGGTTACGATTAAGGTTTTCGATTAGTGTTAGGGGTTAGGTTAGGGTTAGGGCTAGGCATTAGGGTTAGGGTTTGGGTTAGTGTTAGGTTTAGGGTTAGGTTTAGGTTTAGGGTTAAGGTTAGGTTTAAGGTCAGGGTTAGTTATAGGGGTAGGGTTAGGTTTAGGGTCTAGTTTTACTCTTAGGGTTACGGTTACGATTCTGGTTAGGGTTAGGTTTATGATTAAGTTCTATGGTTATTGTTAGGGGTTAGGGTTAGGATGAGGGGTTAGGAGCTAGGGTTTGGGTTAGGGTTAGGGTTAGTGCTACGGTTACGGTTAGGGTCAGGTTTAGGTTTAGGGATAAGGTTAGGGTTAGGGTTAGGGTAAATGTTAGCGTAAGGATTAGGTTTAGGGTTTAGGGTTAGGGTTAGTGTTAGGATTAGCATTAATTTTAGGATTAGGATTAGGGTCTGGTGTTAGAGTTTGGTTTAGGTTTAGGGTTATGTTTAAGTTTAGATTTAGGGTTAGGTTTGGAATTGGGGCTAGGTCTAGGTTTAGGGATAGGGTTAGGGGTACGGTTACAGTTACGGTTAGGGTCAGGGTTATGTTTAGGGTTAGGGTTAGCTTTAGGGTTTAGTGTTAGTCTTAGGGTTAGGGTTAGATTTAGGGTTAGGGTTAGGATTAGGTTTACGTTTAGGGTTAGGTTTAGGGTTAGGGTTAGGGTTAGGTTAATTGTTAGGTCAAGGATTAGGTTTAGGGTTTAGGGTTACGATTACGCATAGGATTTGGTTTAGTGTTAGTGTTAGGGTTTGGGTTAGGGTTCGATTTAGGGTTAGGATTAGGTTTAGGGTTAGGTTAATTGTTTAGGGCAAGGATTAGGTTTAGGGGTTAGGGTTTAGGGTTACGATTAGGGATAGTATTAAGTTTAGGGTTAGGGTTAGGGTTATGTTTCGGGTTAGGGTTAGGGTTAGGTTTAGGGTTAGGGTTAAGTTTAGGTTTAGTGTTATGATTAGGTTTTATGTTAGGGTAAGGTTTAGTGTTAGGGTTAGGGTTTGGATTAGGGTTAGGGTTAGGGTTATGAGTAGTGTTTAGGTTTAGGTTTAGGGTTAGTGTTAGAGTTACTGTTTTGGGTTAGGTTTAGGGTTACGGTTACGGTTAGGGTTAGGGGTTAAGGTTAGGGTTAGGGTTAGGTTTAGTGTTAGGGTTAGGGTTGCGGTTAGGGTTAGGGTTAGGGTTAGGTTTACGGTTTAGGGATAAGGTTGGGGTTACGGTTTAGTGTTTGCGATAGGGTTACGGTTAGGTTTAGGGTTTGGTCTTACTCTTAGGGTTAGGGATAGGGTTAGGGTTAGGGTTTTGGTTACGATTAAAGTTTAGGTTTCGTTTTAGGGGTTAGGGTTAGCATTACTGTTTAGGGGTTAGGGTTAGGGTTAGGGATAAATTAAGGTTTATGGTTAGTGTTAGGGGTTAGGTTTAGGGTTAGCTTTAGGGCTAGCATTAGGATTAGGGTTAGGATTAGGGTTAGGATTACGGGTATGTTTATGGTTAGGGTCAGGATTAGGGTTAGGGTTGGATAAGGTTTAGGGTTAGGTTTAGGGTTAGGGTTAGGGTTACGATTAAGGTCAGTGTTAGGGATTAGGTTAGGGTAAGTGTTAGGTTTAGTGGTTAGGGTTATGGCTAGGCTTTAGTGTTAGTGTTAGGGTTAGGGATAGGTTTAGGGTTAGTTTTAGGGTTAGGGTTAAGGTTAGGGTTAAGGTCAGGGTTAGGTATAGGGATAGGGTTAGGTTTAGTGTTTAGTTTTACTCTTAGGGTTAGGGTTAGAATTCTGGTTAGGGTTAGGATTAGGGTTAGGGTTAGTGTTAGGTTTAGGGTTATGATTAATGTTTAGTGTTAGTGTTAGGGGTTAGATTTAGGGTTAGCTTTAGGGCTAGTGTTAGTGTTAGTGTTAGGATTAGGTTTAGGTTTACGGTTATGGTTACGGTGAGGGTCAGGTTTAGGGTTAGGGTTGGATAAGGTTTAGGGTTAGGTTTAGGGTTTAGTTTCAGTCTTAAGGTTAGGGTTAGTTTTAGGGTTAGACTTAGGGTTACGATTAAGGTTTTCGATTACTGTTAGGGATTAGGTTAGGGTTAGGATCAGTGGTTAGGGTTAGGGCTAGGCATTAGGGTTAGGGTTTGGGTTAGTGTTAGGTTTAGGGTTAGGTTTAGGGTTAGGGTTAGGTTTAGGGTTAAGGTTAGGTTTAAGGTCAGGGTTAGTTATAGGGGTAGGGTTAGGTTTAGGGTCTAGTTTTACTCTTAGGTTTACGTTTACTATTCTGGTTACGATTAGGGTTATGATTAAGTTCTATGGTTATTGTTAGGGGTTAGGGTTAGGATGAGGGGTTAGGGGCTAGGGTTTGGGTTAGGGTTAGTGCTACGGTTACGGTTAGGATCAGGTTTAGGTTTAGGGTTAAGGTTAGGGTTAGGGTTAGGGTTAGGGTAAATGTTAGCGTAAGGATTAGGTTTAGTGTTTAGGGTTAGGGTTAGTGTTAGGATTAGCATTAATTTTAGGATTAGGATTAGGGTCTGGGGTTAGAGTTTGGTTTAGGTTTAGGGTTATGTTTAGGTTTAGGTTTAGGGTTAGTGTTAGGATTAGCATTAATTTTAGGATTAGGATTAGGGTCTGGGGTTAGAGTTTGGTTTAGGTTTAGGGTTATGTTTAAGTTTAGATTTAGGGTTAGGTTTGGAATTGGGGCTAGGTCTAGGTTTAGGGATAGGGTTAGGGGTACGGTTACAGTTACGGTTAGGGTCAGGGTTATCTTTAGGGTTAGGGTTAGCTTTAGGGTTTAGTGTTAGTCTTAGGGTTAGGGTTAGATTTAGGGTTAGGGTTAGGATTAGGTTTACGTTTAGGGTTAGGGTTAGGGTTAGGTTTAGGGTTAGGGTTAGTATTAGGGTTAGGTTTAGGATTAGGTTTAAGTTTAAGGTTAGGGTTATGATTAGTGTTTATGTTTATGTTTATGTTTAGGTTTAGGTTTAGGTTTAGGTTTAGGTTTAGGGTTAGGATTAGGGTTAGGTTTAGGGTTAAGGTTAGGGTTAAGGTCAGGGTTAGGTATATGGATAGGGTTAGATTTAGTGTTTAGTTTTACTCTTAGTGTTAGTGTTAGAATTCTGGTTAGGGTTAGGATTGGGGTTAGGGTTAGGGTTAGTGTTAGGGTTAGGGTTACGATTAATGTTTAGTGTTAGTGTTAGGAGTTAGATTTAGGGTTAGCTTTAGGGCTACTGTTAGTGTTAGTGTTCGGATTAGAGTTAGGTTTACGGTTACGGTTACGGTGAGGGTCAGAGTTAGGGTTAGGGTTAGATAAGTTTTAGGATTAGGTTTAGGGTTTAGTTTCAGTCTTAAGGTTAGGGTTAGGTTTAGGGTTAGACTTAGGGTTACGATTAAGGTTTTCGATTAGTGTTAGGGGTTAGGTTAGGGTTAGGGCTAGGCATTAGGGTTAGGGTTTGGGTTAGTGTTAGGTTTAGGGTTAGGTTTAGGGTTAGGTTTAGGTTTAGGGTTAAGGTTAGGTTTAAGGTCAGGGTTAGTTATAGGGGTAGGGTTAGGTTTAGGGTCTAGTTTTACTCTTAGGGTTACGGTTACGATTCTGGTTAGGGTTAGGGTTATGATTAAGTTCTATGGTTATTGTTAGGGGTTAGGGTTAGGATGAGGGGTTAGGAGCTAGGGTTTGGGTTAGGGTTAGGGTTAGTGCTACGGTTACGGTTAGGGTCAGGTTTAGGTTTAGGGATAAGGTTAGGGTTAGGGTTAGGGTAAATGTTAGCGTAAGGATTAGGTTTAGGGTTTAGGGTTAGGGTTAGTGTTAGGATTAGCATTAATTTTAGGATTAGGATTAGGGTCTGGTGTTAGAGTTTGGTTTAGGTTTAGGGTTATGTTTAAGTTTAGATTTAGGGTTAGGTTTGGAATTGGGGCTAGGTCTAGGTTTAGGGATAGGGTTAGGGGTACGGTTACAGTTACGGTTAGGGTCAGGGTTATGTTTAGGGTTAGGGTTAGCTTTAGGGTTTAGTGTTAGTCTTAGGGTTAGGGTTAGATTTAGGGTTAGGTTTAGGATTAGGTTTACGTTTAGGGTTAGGTTTAGGGTTAGGGTTAAGTTTAGGTTTAGGGTTAGGGTTAGTGGTAGGGTTAGGGTTAGGGTTAGGTTAATTGTTAGGTCAAGGATTAGGTTTAGGGTTTAGGGTTACGATTACGCATAGGATTTGGTTTAGTGTTAGTGTTAGGGTTTGGGTTAGGGTTCGATTTAGGGTTAGGATTAGGTTTAGGGTTAGGTTAATTGTTTAGGGCAAGGATTAGGTTTAGGGGTTAGGGTTTAGGGTTACGATTAGGGATAGTATTAAGTTTAGGGTTAGGGTTAGGGTTATGTTTCGGGTTAGGGTTAGGGTTAGGTTTAGGGTTAGGGTTAAGTTTAGGTTTAGTGTTATGATTAGGTTTTATGTTAGGGTAAGGTTTAGTGTTAGGGTTAGGGTTTGGATTAGGGTTAGGGTTAGGGTTATGAGTAGTGTTTAGGTTTAGGTTTAGGGTTAGTGTTAGAGTTACTGTTTTGGGTTAGGTTTAGGGTTACGGTTACGGTTAGGGTTAGGGGTTAAGGTTAGGGTTAGGGTTAGGTTTAGTGTTAGGGTTAGGGTTGCGGTTAGGGTTAGGGTTAGGGTTAGGTTTACGGTTTAGGGATAAGGTTGGGGTTACGGTTTAGTGTTTGCGATAGGGTTACGGTTAAGTTTAGGGTTTGGTCTTACTCTTAGGGTTAGGGATAGGGTTAGGGTTAGGGTTTTGGTTACGATTAAAGTTTAGGTTTCGTTTTAGGGGTTAGGGTTAGCATTACTGTTTAGGGGTTAGGGTTAGGGTTAGGGATAAATTAAGGTTTATGGTTAGTGTTAGGGGTTAGGTTTAGGGTTAGCTTTAGGGCTAGCATTAGGATTAGGGTTAGGATTAGGGTTAGGATTACGGGTATGTTTATGGTTAGGGTCAGGATTAGGGTTAGGGTTGGATAAGGTTTAGGGTTAGGTTTAGGGTTAGGGTTAGGGTTACGATTAAGGTCAGTGTTAGGGATTAGGTTAGGGTAAGTGTTAGGTTTAGTGGTTAGGGTTATGGCTAGGCTTTAGTGTTAGTGTTAGGGTTAGGGATAGGTTTAGGGTTAGTTTTAGGGTTAGGGTTAAGGTTAGGGTTAAGGTCAGGGTTAGGTATAGGGATAGGGTTAGGTTTAGTGTTTAGTTTTACTCTTAGGGTTAGGGTTAGAATTCTGGTTAGGGTTAGGATTAGGGTTAGGGTTAGTGTTAGGTTTAGGGTTATGATTAATGTTTAGTGTTAGTGTTAGGGGTTAGATTTAGGGTTAGCTTTAGGGCTAGTGTTAGTGTTAGTGTTAGGATTAGGGTTAGGTTTACGGTTATGGTTACGGTGAGGGTCAGGTTTAGGGTTAGGGTTGGATAAGGTTTAGGGTTAGGTTTAGGGTTTAGTTTCAGTCTTAAGGTTAGGGTTAGTTTTAGGGTTAGACTTAGGGTTACGATTAAGGTTTTCGATTACTGTTAGGGATTAGGTTAGGGTTAGGATCAGTGGTTAGGGTTAGGGCTAGGCATTAGGGTTAGGGTTTGGGTTAGTGTTAGGTTTAGGGTTAGGTTTAGGGTTAGGGTTAGGTTTAGGGTTAAGGTTAGGTTTAAGGTCAGGGTTAGTTATAGGGGTAGGGTTAGGTTTAGGGTCTAGTTTTACTCTTAGGTTTACGTTTACTATTCTGGTTAGGATTAGGGTTATGATTAAGTTCTATGGTTATTGTTAGGGGTTAGGGTTAGGATGAGGGGTTAGGGGCTAGGGTTTGGGTTAGGGTTAGTGCTACGGTTACGGTTAGGATCAGGTTTAGGTTTAGGGTTAAGGTTAGGGTTAGGGTTAGGGTTAGGGTAAATGTTAGCGTAAGGATTAGGTTTAGGGTTTAGGGTTAGGGTTAGTGTTAGGATTAGCATTAATTTTAGGATTAGGATTAGGGTCTGGTGTTAGAGTTTGGTTTAGGTTTAGGGTTATGTTTAAGTTTAGATTTAGGGTTAGGTTTGGAATTGGGGCTAGGTCTAGGTTTAGGGATAGGGTTAGGGGTACGGTTACAGTTACGGTTAGGGTCAGGGTTATGTTTAGGGTTAGGGTTAGCTTTAGGGTTTAGTGTTAGTCTTAGGGTTAGGGTTAGATTTATGGTTAGGTTTAGGATTAGGTTTACGTTTAGGGTTAGGTTTAGGGTTAGGGTTAAGTTTAGGTTTAGGGTTAGGGTTAGTGGTAGGGTTAGGGTTAGGGTTAGGTTAATTGTTAGGTCAAGGATTAGGTTTAGGGTTTAGGGTTACGATTACGCATAGGATTTGGTTTAGTGTTAGTGTTAGGGTTTGGGTTAGGGTTCGATTTAGGGTTAGGATTAGGTTTAGGGTTAGGTTAATTGTTTAGGGCAAGGATTAGGTTCAGGGGTTAGGGTTTAGGGTTACGATTAGGGATAGTATTAAGTTTAGGGTTAGGGTTAGGGTTAGGTTTCGGGTTAGGGTTAGGGTTAGGGTTAGGTTTAGGCTTAGGGTTAAGTTTAGGTTTAGTGTTATGATTAGGTTTTATGTTAGGGTAAGGTTTAGTGTTAGGGTTAGGGTTTGGATTAGGGTTAGGGTTAGGGTTATGAGTAGTGTTTAGGTTTAGGTTTAGGGTTAGTGTTAGAATTACTGTTTTGGGTTAGGTTTAGGGTTACGGTTACGGTTAGGGTTAGGGGTTAAGGATAGGGTTAGGGTTAGGTTTAGTGTTAGGGTTAGGGTTGCGGTTAGGGTTAGGGTTAGGGTTAGGGTTAGGTTTACGGTTTAGGGATAAGGTTGGGGTTACGGTTTAGTGTTTGCGATAGGGTTACGGTTAGGTTTAGGGTTTGGTCTTACTCTTAGGGTTATTGATAGGGTTAGGGTTTTGGTTACGATTAAAGTTTATGTTTCGTTTTAGGGGTTAGGGTTAGCATTACTGTTTAGGGGTTAGGGTTAAGGTTAGGGATAAATTAAGGTTTATGGTTAGTGTTAGGGGTTAGGTTTAGGGTTAGCTTTAGGGCTAGCATTAGGATTAGGGTTAGGATTAGGGTTAGGATTACAGGTATGTTTACGGTTAGGGTCAGGATTAGGGTTAGGGTTGGATAAGGTTTAGGGTTAGGTTTAGGGTTAGGGTTAGGGCTACGATTAAGGTCAGTGTTAGGGATTAGGTTAGGGTAAGTGTTAGGTTTAGTGGTTAGGGTTATGGCTAGGCTTTAGTGTTAGTGTTAGGGTTAGGGTTAGGTTTAGGGTTAGTTTTAGGGTTAGGGTTAAGGTTAGGGTTAAGGTCAGGGTTAGGTATAGGGATAGGGTTAGGTTTAGTGTTTAGTTTTACTCTTAGGGTTAGGGTTAGAATTCTGGTTAGGGTTAGGATTAGGGTTAGGGTTAGGGTTAGTGTTAGGTTTAGGGTTATGATTAATGTTTAGTGTTAGTGTTAGGGGTTAGATTTAGGGTTAGCTTTAGGGCTAGTGTTAGTGTTAGTGTTAGGATTAGGGTTAGGTTTACGGTTATGGTTACGGTGAGGGTCAGGTTTAGGTTTAGGGTTGGATAAGGTTTAGGGTTAGGTTTAGGATTTAGTTTCAGTCTTAAGGTTAGGGTTAGTTTTAGGGTTAGACTTAGGGTTACGATTAAGGTTTTCGATTAGTGTTAGGGATTAGGTTAGGGTTAGGGTTAGGATCAGTGGTTAGGGTTAGGGCTAGGCATTAGGGTTAGGGTTTGGGTTAGTGTTAGGTTTAGGGTTAGGTTTAGGGTTAGGGTTAGGTTTAGGGTTAAGGTTAGGTTTAAGGTCAGGGTTAGTTATAGGGGTAGGGTTAGGTTTAGGGTCTAGTTTTACTCTTAGGTTTACGGTTACGATTCTGGTTAGGGTTAGGGTTATGATTAAGTTCTATGGTTATTGTTAGGGGTTAGGGTTAGGATGAGGGGTTAGGGGCTAGGGTTTGGGTTAGGGTTAGGGTTAGTGCTACGGTTACGGTTAGGGTTAGGTTTTGGTTTAGGGTTAAGGTTAGGGTTAGGGTTAGGGTCAATGTTAGCGTAAGGATTAGGTTTAGTGTTTAGGGTTAGGGTTAGTGTTAGGATTAGCATTAATTTTAGGATAAGGATTAGGGTCTGGGGTTAGAGTTTGGTTTAGGTTTAGGGTTATGTTTAGGTTTAGGTTTCGGATTAGTGTTAGGATTAGCATTAATTTTAGGATTAGAATTAGGGTCTGGGGTTAGAGTTTGGTTTAGGTTTAGGGTTATGTTTAGGTTTAGGTTTAGGGTTAGGTTTGGAATTCGGGCTAGATCTAGGTTTAGGGATAGGGTTAGGGGTACGGTTACAGTTACGGTTAGGGTCAGGGTTATGTTTAGGGTTAGGGTTAGCTTTAGGGTTTAGTGTTAGTCTTAGGGTTAGGGTTAGATTTAGGGTTAGGGTTAGGTTTAGGGTTAGGGTTAGTATTAGGGTTAGGTTTAGGATTAGGTTTAAGTTTAAGGTTAGGGTTATGATTAGTGTTTAGGTTCAGGTTTAGGTTTAGGTTTAGGTTTAGGTTTAGGTTTAGGTTTAGGGTTAGGATTAGGGTTAGGTTTAGGGTTAAGGTTAGGGTTAAGGTCAGGGTTACGTATATGGATAGGGTTAGATTTAGTGTTTAGTTTTACTCTTAGTGTTAGGGTTAGAATTCTGGTTAGGGTTAGGATTGGGGTTAGGTTTAGGGTTAGGGTTAGTGTTAGGGTTAGGGTTACGATTAATGTTTAGTGTTAGTGTTAGGGGTTAGATTTAGGGTTAGCTTTAGGGCTACTGTTAGTGTTAGTGTTCGGATTAGAGTTAGGTTTACGGTTACGGTTACGGTGAGGGTCCGAGTTAGGGTTAGGGTTGGATAAGGTTTAGGGTTAGGTTTAGGGTTTAGTTTCAGTCTTAAGGTTAGGGTTAGGTTTAGGGTTAGACTTAGGGTTACGATTAAGGTTTTCGATTAGTGTTAGGGGTTAGGTTAGGGTTAGGGCTAGGCATTAGGGTTAGGGTTTGGGTTAGTGTTAGGTTTAGGGTTAGGTTTAGGTTTAGGGTTAAGGTTAGGTTTAAGGTCAGGGTTAGTTATAGGGGTAGGGTTAGGTTTAGGGTCTAGTTTTACTCTTAGGGTTACGGTTACGATTCTGGTTAGGGTTAGGTTTATGATTAAGTTCTATGGTTATTGTTAGGGGTTAGGGTTAGGATGAGGGGTTAGGAGCTAGGGTTTGGGTTAGGGTTAGGGTTAGTGCTACGGTTACGGTTAGGGTCAGGTTTAGGTTTAGGGATAAGGTTAGGGTTAGGGTTAGGGTAAATGTTAGCGTAAGGATTAGGTTTAGGGTTTAGGGTTAGGGTTAGTGTTAGGATTAGCATTAATTTTAGGATTAGGATTAGGGTCTGGTGTTAGAGTTTGGTTTAGGTTTAGGGTTATGTTTAGGTTTAGGTTTCGGATTAGTGTTAGGATTAGCATTAATTTTAGGATTAGAATTAGGGTCTGGGGTTAGAGTTTGGTTTAGGTTTAGGGTTATGTTTAGGTTTAGGTTTAGGGTTAGGTTTGGAATTCGGGCTAGATCTAGGTTTAGGTATAGGGTTAGGGGTACGGTTACAGTTACGGTTAGGGTCAGGGTTATGTTTAGGGTTAGGGTTAGCTTTAGGGTTTAGTGTTAGTCTTAGGGTTAGGGTTAGATTTAGGGTTAGGGTTAGGTTTAGGGTTAGGGTTAGTATTAGGGTTAGGTTTAGGATTAGGTTTAAGTTTAAGGTTAGGGTTATGATTAGTGTTTAGGTTCAGGTTTAGGTTTAGGTTTAGGTTTAGGTTTAGGTTTAGGTTTAGGGTTAGGATTAGGGTTAGGTTTAGGGTTAAGGTTAGGGTTAAGGTCAGGGTTACGTATATGGATAGGGTTAGATTTAGTGTTTAGTTTTACTCTTAGTGTTAGGGTTAGAATTCTGGTTAGGGTTAGGATTGGGGTTAGGTTTAGGGTTAGGGTTAGTGTTAGGGTTAGGGTTACGATTAATGTTTAGTGTTAGTGTTAGGGGTTAGATTTAGGGTTAGCTTTAGGGCTACTGTTAGTGTTAGTGTTCGGATTAGAGTTAGGTTTACGGTTACGGTTACGGTGAGGGTCCGAGTTAGGGTTAGGGTTGGATAAGGTTTAGGGTTAGGTTTAGGGTTTAGTTTCAGTCTTAAGGTTAGGGTTAGGTTTAGGGTTAGACTTAGGGTTACGATTAAGGTTTTCGATTAGTGTTAGGGGTTAGGTTAGGGTTAGGGCTAGGCATTAGGGTTAGGGTTTGGGTTAGTGTTAGGTTTAGGGTTAGGTTTAGGTTTAGGGTTAAGGTTAGGTTTAAGGTCAGGGTTAGTTATAGGGGTAGGGTTAGGTTTAGGGTCTAGTTTTACTCTTAGGGTTACGGTTACGATTCTGGTTAGGGTTAGGTTTATGATTAAGTTCTATGGTTATTGTTAGGGGTTAGGGTTAGGATGAGGGGTTAGGAGCTAGGGTTTGGGTTAGGGTTAGGGTTAGTGCTACGGTTACGGTTAGGGTCAGGTTTAGGTTTAGGGATAAGGTTAGGGTTAGGGTTAGGGTAAATGTTAGCGCAAGGATTAGGTTTAGGGTTTAGGGTTAGGGTTAGTGTTAGGATTAGCATTAATTTTAGGATTAGGATTAGGGTCTGGTGTTAGAGTTTGGTTTAGGTTTAGGGTTATGTTTAAGTTTAGATTTAGGGTTAGGTTTGGAATTGGGGCTAGGTCTAGGTTTAGGGATAGGGTTAGGGATACGGTTACAGTTACGGTTAGGGTCAGGGTTATGTTTAGGGTTAGGGTTAGCTTAAGGGTTTAGTGTTAGTCTTAGGGTTAAGGTTAGATTTAAGGTTAGGGTTAGGATTAGGTTTACGTTTAGGGTTAGGTTTAGGGTTAGGGTTAGGGTTAGGGTTAGGGTTAGGTTAATTGTTAGGTCAAGGATTAGGTTTAGGGTTTAGGGTTACGATTACGCATAGGATTTGGTTTAGTGTTAGTGTTAGGGTTTGGGTTAGGGTTCGATTTAGGGTTAGGATTAGGTTTAGGGTTAGGTTAATTGTTTAGGGCAAGCATTAGGTTTAGGGGTTAGGGTTTAGGGTTACGATTAGGGATAGTATTAAGTTTAGGGTTAGGGTTAGGGTTATGTTTCGGGTTAGGGTTAGGGTTAGGTTTAGGGTTAGGTTTAAGTTTAGGTTTAGTGTTATGATTAGGTTTTATGTTAGGGTAAGGTTTAGTGTTAGGGTTAGGGTTGCGGTTAGGGTTAGGGTTAGGTTTACGGTTTAGGGATAAGGTTGGGGTTACGGTTTAGTGTTTGCGATAGGGTTACGGTTAGGTTTAGGGTTTGGTCTTACTCTTAGGGTTAATGTTAGGGTTACGGTTAGGGTTTTGGTTACGATTAAAGTTTAGGTTTCGTTTTAGGGGTTAGGGTTAGCATTACTGTTTAGGGGTTAGGGTTAGGGATAAATTAAGGTTTATGGTTAGTGTTAGGGGTTAGGTTTAGGGTTAGCTTTAGGGCTAGCATTAGGATTAGGGTTAGGATTAGGGTTAGGATTACGGGTATGTTTACGGTTAGGGTCAGGATTAGGGTTAGGGTTGGATAAGGTTTAGGGTTAGGTTTAGGGTTAGGGTTAGGGTTACGATTAAGGTCAGTGTTAGGGATTAGGTTAGGGTAAGTGTTAGGTTTAGTGGTTAGGGTTATGGCTAGGCTTTAGTGTTAGTGTTAGGGTTAGGGTTAGGTTTAGGGTTAGTTTTAGGGTTAGGGTTAAGGTTAGGGTTAAGGTCAGGGTTAGGTATAGGGATACGGTTAGTTTTAGTGTTTAGTTTTACTCTTAGGGTTAGGGTTAGAATTCTGGTTAGGGTTAGGATTAGGGTTAGGGTTAGGGTTAGTGTTAGGTTTAGGGTTATGATTAATGTTTAGTGTTAGTGTTAGGGGTTAGATTTAGGGTTAGCTTTAGGGCTAGTGTTAGTGTTAGTGTTAGGATTAGGGTTAGGTTTACGGTTATGGTTACGGTGAGGGTCAGGTTTAGGGTTAGGGTTGGATAAGGTTTAGGGTTAGGTTTAGGGTTTAGTTTCAGTCTTAAGGTTAGGGTTAGTTTTAGGGTTAGACTTAGGGTTACGATTAAGGTTTTCGATTAGTGTTAGGGATTAGGTTAGGGTTAGGATCAGTGGTTAGGGTTAGGGCTAGGCATTAGGGTTAGGGTTTGGGTTAGTGTTAGGTTTAGGGTTAGGTTTAGGGTTAGGGTTAGGTTTAGAGTTAAGGTTAGGTTTAAGGTCAGGGTTAGTTATAGGGGTAGGGTTAGGTTTAGGGTCTAGTTTTACTCTTAGGTTTACGGTTACGATTCTGGTTAGGGTTAGGGTTATGATTAAGTTCTATGGTTATTGTTAGGGGTTAGGGTTAGGATGAGGGGTTAGGGGCTAGGGTTTGGGTTAGGGTTAGGGTTAGTGCTACGGTTACGGTTAGGGTCAGGTTTAGGTTTAGGGTTAAGGTTAGGGTTAGGGTTAGGGTTAGGGTAAATGTTAGCGTAAGGATTAGGTTTAGTGTTTAGGGTTAGGGTTAGTGTTAGGATTAGCATTAATTTTAGGATTAGGATTAGGGTCTGGGGTTAGAGTTTGGTTTAGGTTTACGGTTATGTTTACGTTTAGGTTTAGGGTTAGTGTTAGGATTAGCCTTAATTTTAGGATTAGGATTAGGGTCTGGGATTAGAGTTTGGTTTAGGTTTAGGGTTATGTTTAGGTTTAGGGTTAGGTTTGGAATTGGGGCTAGGTCTAGGTTTAGGGATAGGGTTAGGGATACGGTTACAGTTACGGTTAGGGTCAGGGTTATGTTTAGGGTTAGGGTTAGCTTTAGGGTTTAGTGTTAGTCTTAGGGTTAAGGTTAGATTTAAGGTTAGGGTTAGGATTAGGTTTACGTTTAGGGTTAGGTTTAGGGTTAGGGTTAGGGTTGGGGTTAGGGTTAGGTTAATTGTTAGGTCAAGGATTAGGTTTAGGGTTTAGGGTTCCGATTACGCATAGGATTTGGTTTAGTGTTAGTGTTAGGGTTTGGGTTAGGGTTCGATTTAGGGTTAGGATTAGGTTTAGGGTTAGGTTAATTGTTTAGGGCAAGGATTAGGTTTAGGGGTTAGGGTTTAGGGTTACGATTAGGGATAGTATTAAGTTTAGGGTTAGGGTTAGGGTTATGTTTCGGGTTAGGGTTAGGGTTAGGTTTAGGGTTAGGGTTAAGTTTAGGTTTAGTGTTATGATTAGGTTTTATGTTAGGGTAAGGTTTAGTGTTAGGGTTAGGGTTTGGATTAGGGTTAGGGTTGGGGTTATGAGTAGTGTTTAGGTTTAGGTTTAGGGTTAGTGTTAGAGTTACTGTTTTGGGTTAGGTTTAAGGTTACGGTTACGGTTAGGGTTAGGGGTTAAGGTTAGGGTTAGGGTTAGGTTTAGTGTTAGGTTTAGGGTTGCGGTTAGGGTTAGGTTTACGGTTTAGGGATAAGGTTGGGGTTACGGTTTAGTGTTTGCGATAGGGTTACGGTTAGGTTTAGGGTTTGGTCTTACTCTTAGGGTTAGGGTTAGGGTTACGGTTAGGGTTTTGGTTACGATTAAAGTTTAGGTTTCGTTTTAGGGGTTAGGGTTAGCATTACTGTTTAGGGGTTAGGGTTAGGGATAAATTAAGGTTTATGGTTAGTGTTAGGGGTTAGGTTTAGGGTTAGGGTTAGCTTTAGGGCTAGCATTAGGATTAGGGTTAGGATTAGGGTTAGGATTACGGGTATGTTTACGGTTAGGGTCAGGATTAGGGTTAGGGTTGGATAAGGTTTAGGGTTAGGTTTAGGGTTAGGGTTAGGGTTACGATTAAGGTCAGTGTTAGGGATTAGGTTAGGGTAAGTGTTAGGTTTAGTGGTTAGGGTTATGGCTAGGCTTTAGTGTTAGTGTTAGGGTTAGGGTTAGGTTTAGGGTTAGTTTTAGGGTTAGGGTTAAGGTTAGGGTTAAGGTCAGGGTTAGGTATAGGGATAGGGTTAGGTTTAGTGTTTAGTTTTACTCTTAGGGTTAGGGTTAGAATTCTGGTTAGGGTTAGGATTAGGGTTAGGGTTAGGGTTAGTGTTAGGTTTAGGGTTATGATTAATGTTTAGTGTTAGTGTTAGGGGTTAGATTTAGGGTTAGCTTTAGGGCTAGTGTTAGTGTTAGTGTTAGGATTAGGGTTAGGTTTACGGTTATGGTTACGGTGAGGGTCAGGTTTAGGGTTAGGGTTGGATAAGGTTTAGGGTTAGGTTTAGGGTTTAGTTTCAGTCTTAAGGTTAGGGTTAGTTTTAGGGTTAGACTTAGGGTTACGATTAAGGTTTTCGATTAGTGTTAGGGATTAGGTTAGGGTTAGGGTTAGGATCAGTGGTTAGGGTTAGGGCTAGGCATTAGGGTTAGGGTTTGGGTTAGTGTTAGGTTTAGGGTTAGGTTTAGGGTTAGGGTTAGGTTTAGGGTTAAGGTTAGGTTTAAGGTCAGGGTTAGTTATAGGGGTAGGGTTAGGTTTAGGGTCTAGTTTTACTCTTAGGTTTACGGTTACGATTCTGGTTAGGGTTAGGGTTATGATTAAGTTCTATGGTTATTGTTAGGGGTTAGGGTTAGGATGAGGGGTTAGGGGCTAGGGTTTGGGTTAGGGTTAGGGTTAGTGCTACGGTTACGGTTAGGGTCAGGTTTAGGTTTAGGGTTAAGGTTAGGGTTAGTGTTAGGGTTAGAGTTAGGGTAAATGTTAGCGTAAGGATTAGGTTTAGTGTTTAGGGTTAGGGTTAGTGTTAGGATTAGCATTAATTTTAGGATTAGGATTAGGGTCTGGGGTTAGAGTTTGGTTTAGGTTTAGGGTTATGTTTAGGTTTAGGTTTAGGGTTAGTGTTAGGATTAGCATTAATTTTAGGATTAGGATTAGGGTCTGGGGTTAGAGTTTGGTTTAGGTTTAGGGTTATGTTTAGGTTTAGGTTTAGGGTTAGGTTTGGAATTGGAGCTAGATCTAGGTTTAGGGATAGGGTTAGGGGTACGGTTACAGTTACGGTTAGGGTCAGGGTTATGTTTAGGGTTAGGGTTAGCTTTAGGGTTTAGTGTTAGTCTTAGGGTAAGGGTTAGATTTAGGGTTAGGGTTAGGATTAGGTTTACGTTTAGGGTTAGGGTTAGGGTTAGGTTTAGGGTTAGGGTTAGTATTAGGGTTAGGTTTAGGATTAGGTTTAAGTTTAAGGTTAGGGTTATGATTAGTGTTTAGGTTTAGGTTTAGGTTTAGGTTTAGGTTTAGGTTTAGGTTTAGGTTTAGGTTTAGGTTTAGGGTTAGGATTAGGGTTAGGTTTAGGGTTAAGGTTAGGGTTAAGGTCAGGGTTAGGTATATGGATAGGGTTAGATTTAGTGTTTAGTTTTACTCTTAGTGTTAGGGTTAGAATTCTGGTTAGGGTTAGGATTGGGGTTAGGGTTAGGGTTAGGGTTACGATTAATGTTTAGTGTTAGTGTTAGGGGTTAGATTTAGGGTTAGCTTTAGGGCTACTGTTAGTGTTAGTGTTCGGATTAGAGTTAGGTTTACGGTTACGGTTACAGTGAGGGTCAGAGTTAGGGTTAGGGTTGGATAAGGTTTAGGGTTAGGTTTAGGGTTTAGTTTCAGTCTTAAGGTTAGGGTTAGGTTTAGGGTTAGACTTAGGGTTACGATTAAGGTTTTCGATTAGTGTTAGGGGTTAGGTTAGGGTTAGGGCTAGGCATTAGGGTTAGGGTTTCGGTTAGTGTTAGGTTTAGGGTTAGGTTTAGGGTTAGGTTTAGGTTTAGGGTTAAGGTTAGGTTTAAGGTCAGGGTTAGTTATAGGGGTAGGGTTAGGTTTAGGGTCTAGTTTTACTCTTAGGGTTACGGTTACGATTCTGGTTAGGGTTAGGTTTATGATTAAGTTCTATGGTTATTGTTAGGGGTTAGGGTTAGGATGAGGGGTTAGGAGCTAGGGTTTGGGTTAGGGTTAGGGTTAGTGCTACGGTTACGGTTAGGGTCAGGTTTAGGTTTAGGGATAAGGTTAGGGTTAGGGTTAGGGTAAATGTTAGCGTAAGGATTAGGTTTAGGGTTTAGGGTTAGGGTTAGTGTTAGGATTAGCATTAATTTTAGGATTAGGATTAGGGTCTGGTGTTAGAGTTTGGTTTAGGTTTAGGGTTATGTTTAAGTTTAGATTTAGGGTTAGGTTTGGAATTGGGGCTAGGTCTAGGTTTAGGGATAGGGTTAGGGATACGGTTACAGTTACGGTTAGGGTCAGGGTTATGTTTAGGGTTAGGGTTAGCTTTAGGGTTTAGTGTTAGTCTTAGGGTTAAGGTTAGATTTAAGGTTAGGGTTAGGATTAGGTTTACGTTTAGGGTAAGGTTTAGGGTTAGGGTTAGGGTTAGGGTTAGGGTTAGGTTAATTGTTAGGTCAAGGATTAGGTTTAGGGTTTAGGGTTACGATTACGCATAGGATTTGGTTTAGTGTTAGTGTTAGGGTTTGGGTTAGGGTTCGATTTAGGGTTAGGATTAGGTTTAGGGTTAGGTTAATTGTTTAGGGCAAGGATTAGGTTTAGGGGTTAGGGTTTAGGGTTACGATTAGGGATAGTATTAAGTTTAGGGTTAGGGTTAGGGTTATGTTTCGGGTTAGGGTTAGGGTTAGGTTTAGGGTTAGGGTTAAGTTTAGGTTTAGTGTTATGATTAGGTTTTATGTTAGGGTAAGGTTTAGTGTTAGGGTTAGGGTTTGGATTAGGGTTAGGGTTAGGGTTATGATTAGTGTTTAGGTTCAGGTTTAGGGTTAGTGTTAGAGTTACTGTTTTGGGTTAGGTTTAGGGTTACGGTTACGGTTAGGGTTAGGGGTTAAGGTTAGGGTTAGGGTTAGGTTTAGTGTTAGGGTTAGGGTTGCGGTTAGGGTTAGGGTTAGGTTTACGGTTTAGGGATAAGGTTGGGGTTACGGTTTAGTGTTTGCGATAGGGTTACGGTTAGGTTTAGGGTTTGGTCTTACTCTTAGGGTTAAGGTTAGGGTTACGGTTAGGGTTTTGGTTACGATTAAAGTTTAGGTTTCGTTTTAGGGGTTAGGGTTAGCATTACTGTTTAGGGGTTAGGGTTAGGGATAAATTAAGGTTTATGGTTAGTGTTAGGGGTTAGGTTTAGGGTTAGCTTTAGGGCTAGCATTAGGCTTAGGGTTAGGCTTAGGGTTAGGATTACGGGTATGTTTACGGTTAGGGTCAGGATTAGGGTTAGGGTTGGATAAGGTTTAGGGTTAGGTTTAGGGTTAGGGTTAGGGTTACGATTAAGGTCAGTGTTAGGGATTAGGTTAGGGTAAGTGTTAGGTTTAGTGGTTAGGGTTATGGCTAGGCTTTAGTGTTAGTGTTAGGGTTAGGGTTAGGTTTAGGGTTAGTTTTAGGGTTAGGGTTAAGGTTAGGGTTAAGGTCAGGGTTAGGTATAGGGATAGGGTTAGTTTTAGTGTTTAGTTTTACTCTTAGGGTTAGGGTTAGAATTCTGGTTAGGGTTAGGATTAGGGTTAGGTTTAGGGTTAGTGTTAGGTTTAGGGTTATGATTAATGTTTAGTGTTAGTGTTAGGGGTTAGATTTAGGGTTAGCTTTAGGGCTAGTGTTAGTGTTAGTGTTAGGATTAGGGTTAGGTTTACGGTTATGGTTACGGTGAGGGTCAGGTTTAGGGTTAGGGTTGGATAAGGTTTAGGGTTAGGTTTAGGGTTTAGTTTCAGTCTTAAGGTTAGGGTTAGTTTTAGGGTTAGACTTAGGGCTACGATTAAGGTTTTCGATTAGTGTTAGGGATTAGGTTAGGGTTAGGATCAGTGGTTAGGGTTAGGGCTAGGCATTAGGGTTAGGGTTTGGGTTAGTGTTAGGTTTAGGGTTAGGTTTAGGGTTAGGGTTAGGTTTAGGGTTAAGGTTAGGTTTAAGGTCAGGGTTAGTTATAGGGGTAGGGTTAGGTTTAGGGTCTAGTTTTACTCTTAGGTTTACTGTTACGATTCTGGTTAGGGTTAGGGTTATGATTAAGTTCTATGGTTATTGTTAGGGGTTAGGGTTAGGATGAGGGGTTAGGGGCTAGGGTTTGGGTTAGGGTTAGGGTTAGTGCTACGGTTACGGTTAGGGTCATGTTTAGGTTTAGGTTTAAGGTTAGGGTTAGGGTTAGGGTTAGGGTAAATGTTAGCGTAAGGATTAGGTTTAGTGTTTAGGGTTAGGGTTAGTGTTAGGATTAGCATTAATTTTAGGATTAGGATTAGGGTCTGGGGTTAGAGTTTGGTTTAGGTTTACGGTTATGTTTACGTTTAGGTTTAGGGTTAGTGTTAGGATTAGCCTTAATTTTAGGATTAGGATTAGGGTCTGGGATTAGAGTTTGGTTTAGGTTTAGGGTTATGTTTAGGTTTAGGTTTAGGGTTAGGTTTGGAATTGGGGCTAGATCTAGGTTTAGGGATAGGGTTAGCGGTACGGTTACAGTTACGGTTAGGGTCAGGGTTATGTTTAGGGTTAGGGTTAGCTTTAGGGTTTAGTGTTAGTCTTAGGGTTAGGGTTAGATTTAGGGTTAGGGTTAGGATTAGGTTTACGTTTAGGGTTAGGTTTAGGGTTAGGGTTAGGGTTAGGGTTAGGTTAATTGTGAGGTCAAGGATTAGGTTTAGGGTTTAGGGTTCCGATTACGCATAGGATTTGGTTTAGTGTTAGTGTTAGGGTTTGGGTTAGGGTTCGATTTAGGGTTAGGATTAGGTTTAGGGTTAGGTTAATTGTTTAGGGCAAGGATTAGGTTTAGGGGTTAGGGTTTAGGGTTACGATTAGGGATAGTATTAAGTTTAGGGTTAGGGTTAGGGTTATGTTTCGGGTTAGGTTTAGGTTTAGGGTTAGGGTTAAGTTTAGGTTTAGTGTTATGATTAGGTTTTATGTTAGGGTAAGGTTTAGTGTTAGGGTTAGGGTTTGGATTAGGGTTAGGGTTGGGGTTATGAGTAGTGTTTAGGTTTAGGTTTAGGGTTAGTGTTAGAGTTACTGTTTTGGGTTAGGTTTAAGGTTACGGTTACGGTTAGGGTTAGGGGTTAAGGTTAGGGTTAGGGTTAGGTTTAGTGTTAGGGTTAGGGTTGCGGTTAGGGTTAGGTTTACGGTTTAGGGATAAGGTTGGGGTTACGGTTTAGTGTTTGCGATAGGGTTACGGTTAGGTTTAGGGTTTGGTCTTACTCTTAGGGTTAGGGTTAGGGTTACGGTTAGGGTTTTGGTTACGATTAAAGTTTAGGTTTCGTTTTAGGGGTTAGGGTTAGCATTACTGTTTAGGGGTTAGGGTTAGGGATAAATTAAGGTTTATGGTTAGTGTTAGGGGTTAGGTTTAGGGTTAGCTTTAGGGCTAGCATTAGGATTAGGGTTAGGATTAGGGTTAGGATTACGGGTATGTTTACGGTTAGGGTCAGGATTAGGGTTAGGGTTGGATAAGGTTTAGGGTTAGGTTTAGGGTTAGGGTTAGTGTTACGATTAAGGTCAGTGTTAGGGATTAGGTTAGGGTAAGTGTTAGGTTTAGTGGTTAGGGTTATGGCTAGGCTTTAGTGTTAGTGTTAGGGTTAGGGTTAGGTTTAGGGTTAGTTTTAGGGTTATGGTTAAGGTCAGGCTTAGGTATAGGGATAGGGTTAGGTTTAGTGTTTAGTTTTACTCTTAGGGTTAGGGTTAGAATTCTGGTTAGGGTTAGGATTAGGGTTAGGGTTAGGGTTAGTGTTAGGTTTAGGGTTATGATTAATGTTTAGTGTTAGTGTTAGGGGTTAGATTTAGGGTTAGCTTTAGGGCTAGTGTTAGTGTTAGTGTTAGGATTAGGTTTAGGTTTACGGTTATGGTTACGGTGAGGGTCAGGTTTAGGGTTAGGGTTGGATAAGGTTTAGGGTTAGGTTTAGGGTTTAGTTTCAGTCTTAAGGTTAGGGTTAGTTTTAGGGTTAGACTTAGGGTTACGATTAAGGTTTTCGATTAGTGTTAGGGATTAGGTTAGGGTTAGGGTTAGGATCAGTGGTTAGGGTTAGGGCTAGGCATTAGGGTTAGGGTTTGGGTTAGTGTTAGGTTTAGGGTTAGGTTTAGAGTTAGGGTTAGGTTTAGGGTTAAGGTTAGGTTTAAGGTCAGGGTTAGTTATAGGGGTAGGGTTAGGTTTAGGGTCTAGTTTTACTCTTAGGTTTACGGTTACGATTCTGGTTAGGGTTAGGGTTATGACTAAGTTCTATGGTTATTGTTAGGGGTTAGGGTTAGGATGAGGGGTTAGGGGCTAGGGTTTGGGTTAGGGTTAGGGTTAGTGCTACGGTTACGGTTAGGGTCAGGTTTAGGTTTAGGGTTAAGGTTAGGGTTAGGGTTAGGGTTAGGGTAAATGTTAGCGTAAGGATTAGGTTTAGTGTTTAGGGTTAGGGTTAGTGTTAGGATTAGCATTAATTTTAGGATTAGGATTAGGGTCTGGGGTTAGAGTTTGGTTTAGGTTTAGGTTTAGGGTTAGTGTTAGGATTAGCATTAATTTTAGGATTAGGATTAGGGTCTGGGGTTAGAGTTTGGTTTAGGTTTAGGGTTATGTTTAGGTTTAGGTTTAGGGTTAGGTTTGGAATTGGGGCTAGGTCTAGGTTTAGGGATAGGGTTAGGGGTACGGTTACAGTTACGGTTAGGGTCAGGGTTATGTTTAGGGTTAGGGTTAGCTTTAGGGTTTAGTGTTAGTCTTAGGGTTAGGGTTAGATTTAGGGTTAGGGTTAGGATTAGGTTTACGTTTAGGGTTAGGTTTAGGGTTAGGGTTAGGGTTAGGGTTAGGGTTAGGGTTAGGTTAATTGTTAAGTCAAGGATTAGGTTTAGGGTTTAGGGTTACGATTACGCATAGGATTTGGTTAAGTGTTAGTTTTAGGGTTTGGGTTAGGGTTCGATTTAGGGTTAGGATTAGGTTTAGGGTTAGGTTAATTGTTTAGGGCAAGGATTAGGTTTAGGGGTTAGGGTTTAGGGTTACGATTAGGGATAGTATTAAGTTTAGGGTTAGGGTTAGGGTTATGTTTCGGGTTAGGGTTAGGGTTAGGTTTAGGGTTAGGGTTAAGTTTAGGTTTAGTGTTATGATTAGGTTTTATGTTAGGGTAAGGTTTAGTGTTAGGGTTAGGGTTTGGATTAGGGTTAGGGTTAGGGTTATGAGTAGTGTTTAGGTTTAGGTTTAGGGTTAGTGTTAGAGTTACTGTTTTGGGTTAGGTTTAGGGTTACGGTTAGGGTTAGGGTTAGGGGTTAAGGTTAGGTTTAGTGTTAGGGTTAGGGTTGCGGTTAGGGTTAGGGTTAGGGTTAGGTTTACGGTTTAGGGATAAGGTTGGGGTTACGGTTTAGTGTTTGCGATAGGGTTACGGTTAGGTTTAGGGTTTGTTCTTACTCTTAGGGTTAGGGATAGGGTTAGGGTTAGGGTTTTGGTTACGATTAAAGTTTAGGTTTCGTTTTAGGGGTTAGGGTTAGCATTACTGTTTAGGGGTTAGGGTTAGGGATAAATTAAGGTTTATGGTTAGTGTTAGGGGTTAGGTTTAGGGTTAGCTTTAGGGCTAGCATTAGGCTTAGGGTTAGGCTTAGGGTTAGGATTACGGGTATGTTTACGGTTAGGGTCAGGATTAGGGTTAGGGTTGGATAAGGTTTAGGGTTAGGTTTAGGGTTAGGGTTAGGGTTACGATTAAGGTCAGTATTAGGGATTAGGTTAGGGTAAGTGTTAGGTTTAGTGGTTAGGGTTATGGCTAGGCTTTAGTGTTAGTGTTAGGGTTAGGGTTAGGTTTAGGGTTATTTTTAGGGTTAGGGTTAAGGTTAGGGTTAAGGTCAGGGTTAGGTATAGGGATAGGGTTAGGTTTAGTGTTTAGTTTTACTCTTAGGGTTAGGGTTAGAATTCTGGTTAGGGTTAGGATTAGGGTTAGGGTTAGTGTTAGGTTTAGGGTTATGATTAATGTTTAGTGTTAGTGTTAGGGGTTAGATTTAGGGTTAGCTTTAGGGCTAGTGTTAGTGTTAGTGTTAGGATTAGGGTTAGGTTTACGGTTATGGTTACGGTGAGGGTCAGGTTTAGGGTTAGGGTTGGATAAGGTTTAGGGTTAGGTTTAGGGTTTAGTTTCAGTCTTAAGGTTAGGGTTAGTTTTAGGGTTAGACTTAGGGTTACGATTAAGGTTTTCGATTAGTGTTAGGGATTAGGTTAGGGTTAGGGTTAGGATCAGTGGTTAGGGTTAGGGCTAGGCATTAGGGTTAGGGTTTGGGTTAGTGTTAGGTTTAGGGTTAGGTTTAGGGTTAGGGTTAGGTTTAGTGTTAAGGTTAGGTTTAAGGTCAGGGTTAGTTATAGGGGTAGGGTTAGGTTTAGGGTCTAGTTTTACTCTTAGGTTTACGGTTACGATTCTGGTTAGGGTTAAAATTATGATTAAGTTCTATGGTTATTGTTAGGGGTTAGGGTTAGGATGAGGGGTTAGGGGCTAGGGTTTGGGTTAGGGTTAGGGTTAGTGCTACGGTTACGGTTAGGGTCAAGTTTAGGTTTAGGGTTAAGGTTATGGTTAGGGTTAGGGTTAGGGTTAGGGTAAATGTTAGCGTAAGGATTAGGTTTAGTGTTTAGGGTTAGGGTTAGTGTTAGGATTAGCATTAATTTTAGGATTAGGATTAGGGTCTGGGGTTAGAGTTTGGTTTAGGTTTAGGGTTATATTTAGGTTTAGGTTTAGGGTTAGTGTTAGGATTAGCATTAATTTTAGGATTAGGATTAGGGTCTGGGGTTAGAGTTTGGTTTAGGTTTAGGGTTATGTTTAGGTTTAGGTTTCGGGTTAGGTTTGGAATTGGGGCTAGATCTAGGTTTAGGGATAGGGTTAGGGGTACGGTTACAGTTACGGTTAGGGTCAGGGTTATGTTTAGGGTTAGGGTTAGCTTTAGGGTTTAGTGTTAGTCTTAGGGTTACGGTTAGACTTAGGGTTAGGGTTAGGATTAGGTTTACGTTTAGGGTTAGGGTTAGGTTTAGGGTTAGGGTTAGTATTAGGGTTAGGTTTAGGATTAGGTTTAAGTTTAAGGTTAGGGTTATGATTAGTGTTTAGGTTTAGGTTTAGGTTTAGGTTTAGGGTTAGGATTAGGGTTAGGTTTAGGTTTAAGGTTAGGGTTAAGGTCAGGGTTAGGTATATGGATAGGGTTAGATTTAGTGTTTAGTTTTACTCTTAGTGTTAGGGTTAGAATTCTGGTTAGGGTTAGGATTGGGGTTAGGGTTAGGGTTAGGGTTAGTGTTAGGGTTAGGGTTACCATTAATATTTAGTGTTAGTGTTAGGGGTTAGATTTAGGGTTAGCTTTAGGGCTACTGTTAGTGTTAGTGTTCGGATTAGAGTTAGGTTTACGGTTACGGTTACGGTGAGGGTCCGAGTTAGGGTTAGGGTTGGATAAGGTTTAGGGTTAGGTTTAGGGTTTAGTTTCAGTCTTAAGGTTAGGGTTAGGTTTAGGGTTAGACTTAGGGTTACGATTAAGGTTTTCGATTTGTGTTAGGGGTTAGGTTAGGGTTAGGGCTAGGCATTAGGGTTAGGGTTTGGGTTAGTGTTAGGTTTAGGGTTAGGTTTAGGGTTAGGTTTAGGTTTAGGGTTAAGGTTAGGTTTAAGGTCAGGGTTAGTTATAGGGGTAGGGTTAGGTTTAGGGTCTAGTTTTACTCTTAGGGTTACGGTTACGATTCTGGTTAGGGTTAGGGTTATGATTAAGTTCTATGGTTATTGTTAGGGGTTAGGGTTAGGATGAGGGGTTAGGAGCTAGGGTTTGGGTTAGGGTTAGGGTTAGTGCTACGGTTACGGTTAGGGTCAGGTTTAGGTTTAGGGATAAGGTTAGGGTTAGGGTTAGGGTAAATGTTAGCGTAAGGATTAGGTTTAGGGTTTAGGGTTAGGGTTAGTGTTAGGATTAGCATTAATTTTAGGATTAGGATTAGGGTCTGGTGTTAGAGTTTGGTTTAGGTTTAGGGTTATGTTTAAGTTTAGATTTAGGGTTAGGTTTGGAATTGGGGCTAGGTCTAGGTTTAGGGATAGGGTTAGGGGTACGGTTACAGTTACGGTTAGGGTCAGGGTTATGTTTAGGGTTAGGGTTAGCTTTAGGGTTTAGTGTTAGTCTTAGGGTTAGGGTTAGATTTAGGGTTAGGGTTAGGATTAGGTTTACGTTTAGGGTTAGGTTTAGGGTTAGGGTTAGGGTTAGGGTTAGGGTTAGGTTAATTTTTAGGTCAAGGATTAGGTTTAGGGTTTAGGGTTACGATTACGCATAGGATTTGGTTTAGTGTTAGTGTTAGGGTTTGGGTTAGGGTTCGATTTAGGGTTAGGATTAGGTTTAGGGTTAGGTTAATTGTTTAGGGCAAGGATTAGGTTTAGGGGTTAGGGTTTAGGGTTACGATTAGGGATAGTATTAAGTTTAGGGTTAGGGTTAGGGTTATGTTTCGGGTTAGGGTTAGGGTTAGGTTTAGGGTTAGGGTTAAGTTTAGGTTTAGTGTTATGATTAGGTTTTATGTTAGGGTAAGGTTTAGTGTTAGGGTTAGGGTTTGGATTAGGGTTAGGGTTAGGGTTATGAGTAGTGTTTAGGTTTAGGTTTAGGGTTAGTGTTAGAGTTACTGTTTTGGGTTAGGTTTAGGGTTACGGTTACGGTTAGGGTTAGGGTTAGGGGTTAAGGTTAGGGTTAGGGTTAGGTTTAGTGTTAGGGTTAGGGGTGCGGTTAGGGTTAGGGTTAGGGTTAGGTTTATGGTTTAGGGATAAGGTTGGGGTTACGGTTTAGTGTTTGCGATAGGGTTACGGTTAGGTTTAGGGTTTGGTCTTACTCTTAGGGTTAGGGTTAGGGTTACGGTTAGGGTTTTGGTTACGATTAAAGTTTAGGTTTCGTTTTAGGGGTTAGGGTTAGCATTACTGTTTAGGGGTTAGGGTTAGGGATAAATTAAGGTTTATGGTTAGTGTTAGGGGTTAGGTTTAGGGTTAGCTTTAGGGCTAGCATTAGGATTAGGGTTAGGATTAGGGTTAGGATTACGGGTATGTTTACGGTTAGGGTCAGGATTAGGGTTAGGGTTGGATAAGGTTTAGGGTTAGGTTTAGGGTTAGGGTTAGGGTTACGATTAAGGTCAGTGTTAGGGATTAGGTTAGGGTAAGTGTTAGGTTTAGTGGTTAGGGTTATGGCTAGGCTTTAGTGTTAGTGTTAGGGTTAGGGTTAGGTTTAGGGTTAGTTTTAGGGTTAGGGTTAAGGTTAGGGTTAAGGTCAGGGTTAGGTATAGGGATAGGGTTAGGTTTAGTGTTTAGTTTTACTCTTAGGGTTAGGGTTAGAATTCTGGTTAGGGTTAGGATTAGGGTTAGGGTTAGGGTTAGTGTTAGGTTTAGGGTTATGATTAATGTTCAGTGTTAGTGTTAGGGGTTAGATTTAGGGTTAGCTTTAGGGCTAGTGTTAGTGTTAGTGTTAGGATTAGGGTTAGGTTTACGGTTATGGTTACGGTGAGGGTCAGGTTTAGGGTTAGGGTTGGATAAGGTTTAGGGTTAGGTTTAGGGTTTAGTTTCAGTCTTAAGGTTAGGGTTAGTTTTAGGGTTAGACTTAGGGTTACGATTAAGGTTTTCGATTAGTGTTAGGGATTAGGTTAGGGTTAGGGTTAGGATCAGTGGTTAGGGTTAGGGCTAGGCATTAGGGTTAGGGTTTGGGTTAGTGTTAGGTTTAGGGTTAGGTTTAGGGTTAGGGTTAGGTTCAGGGTTAAGGTTAGGTTTAAGGTCAGGGTTAGTTATAGGGGTAGGGTTAGGTTTAGGGTCTAGTTTTACTCTTAGGTTTACGGTTACGATTCTGGTTAGGGTTAGGGTTATGATTAAGTTCTATGGTTATTGTTAGGGGTTAGGGTTAGGATGAGGGGTTAGGGGCTAGGGTTTGGGTTAGGGTTAGGGTTAGTGCTACGGTTACGGTTAGGGTCAGGTTTAGGTTTAGGGTTAAGGTTAGGGTTAGGGTTAGGGTTAGGGTTAGGGTAAATGTTAGCGTAAGGATTAGGTTTAGTGTTTAGGGTTAGGGTTAGTGTTAGGATTAGCATTAATTTTAGGATTAGGATTAGGGTCTGGGGTTAGAGTTTGGTTTAGGTTTAGGGTTATGTTTAGGTTTAGGTTTAGGGTTAGTGTTAGGATTAGCATTAATTTTAGGATTAGGATTAGGGTCTGGGGTTAGAGTTTGGTTTAGGTTTAGGGTTATGTTTAGGTTTAGGTTTAGGGTTAGGTTTGGAATTGGGGCTAGATCTAGGTTTAGGGATAGGGTTAGGGGTACGGTTACAGTTACGGTTAGGGTCAGGGTTATGTTTAGGGTTAGGGTTAGCTTTAGGGTTTAGTGTTAGTCTTAGGGTTAGGGTTAGATTTAGGGTTAGGGTTAGGATTAGGTTTACGTTTAGGGTTAGGGTTAGGGTTAGGTTTAGGGTTAGGGTTAGTATTAGGGTTAGGTTTAGGATTAGGTTTAAGTTTAAGGTTAGGGTTATGATTAGTGTTTAGGTTTAGGTTTAGGTTTAGGTTTAGGTTTAGGTTTAGGGTTAGGATTAGGGTTAGGTTTAGGGTTAAGGTTAGGGTTAAGGTCAGGGTTAGGTATATGGATAGGGTTAGATTTAGTGTTTAGTTTTACTCTTAGTGTTAGGGTTAGAATTCTGGTTAGGGTTAGGATTGGGGTTAGGGTTAGGGTTAGGGTTAGTGTTAGGGTTAGGGTTACGATTAATGTTTAGTGTTAGTGTTAGGGGTTAGATTTAGGGTTAGCTTTAGGGCTACTGTTAGTGTTAGTGTTCGGATTAGAGTTAGGTTTACGGTTACGGTTACGGTGAGGGTCAGAGTTAGGGTTAGGGTTGGATAAGGTTTAGGGTTAGGTTTAGGGTTTAGTTTCAGTCTTAAGGTTAGGGTTAGGTTTAGGGTTAGACTTAGGGTTACGATTAAGTTTTTCGATTAGTGTTAGGGGTTAGGTTAGGGTTAGGGCTAGGCATTAGGGTTAGGGTTTGGGTTAGTGTTAGGTTTAGGGTTAGGTTTAGGGTTAGGTTTAGGTTTAGGTTTAAGGTTAGGTTTAAGGTCAGGGTTAGTTATAGGGGTAGGGTTAGGTTTAGGGTCTAGTTTTACTCTTAGGGTTACGGTTACGATTCTGGTTAGGGTTAGGTTTATGATTAAGTTCTATGGTTATTGTTAGGGGTTAGGGTTAGGATGAGGGGTTAGGAGCTAGGGTTTGGGTTAGGGTTAGGGTTAGTGCTACGGTTACGGTTAGGGTCAGGTTTAGGTTTAGGGATAAGGTTAGGGTTAGGGTTAGGGTAAATGTTAGCGTAAGGATTAGGTTTAGGGTTTAGGGTTAGGGTTAGTGTTAGGATTAGCATTAATTTTAGGATTAGGATTAGGGTCTGGTGTTAGAGTTTGGTTTAGGTTTAGGGTTATGTTTAAGTTTAGATTTAGGGTTAGGTTTGGAATTGGGGCTAGGTCTAGGTTTAGGGATAGGGTTAGGGGTACGGTTACAGTTACGGTTAGGGTCAGGGTTATGTTTAGGGTTAGGGTTAGCTTTAGGGTTTAGTGTTAGTCTTAGTGTTAGGGTTAGATTTAGGGTTAGGGTTAGGGTTAGGATTAGGTTTACGTTTAGGGTTAGGTTTAGGGTTAGGGTTAGGGTTAGGGTTAGGGTTAGGGTTAGGTTAATTGTTAGGTCAAGGATTAGGTTTAGGGTTTAGGGTTACGATTACGCATAGGATTTGGTTTAGTGTTAGTGTTAGGGTTTGGGTTAGGGTTCGATTTAGGGTTAGGATTAGGTTTAGGGTTAGGTTAATTGTTTAGGGCAAGGATTAGGTTTAGGGGTTAGGGTTTAGGGTTACGATTAGGGATAGTATTAAGTTTAGGGTTAGGGTTAGGGTTAGGTTTCGGGTTAGGGTTAGGGTTAGGTTTAGGGTTAGGGTTAAGTTTAGGTTTAGTGTTATGATTAGGTTTTATGTTAGGGTAAGGTTTAGTGTTAGGGTTAGGGTTTGGATTAGGGTTAGGGTTAGGGTTATGAGTAGTGTTTAGGTTTAGGTTTAGGGTTAGTGTTAGAGTTACTGTTTTGGGTTAGGTTTAGGGTTACGGTTACGGTTAGGGTTAGGGGTTAAGGTTAGGGTTAGGGTTAGGTTTAGTGTTAGGGTTAGGGGTGCGGTTAGGGTTAGGGTTAGGGTTAGGGTTAGGTTTACGGTTTAGGGATAAGTTTGGGGTTACGGTTTAGTGTTTGCGATAGGGTTACGGTTAGGTTTAGGGTTTGGTCTTACTCTTAGGGTTAGGGATAGGGTTAGGGTTAGGGTTTTGGTTACGATTAAAGTTTAGGTTTAGTTTTAGGGGTTAGGGTTAGCATTACTGTTTAGGGGTTAGTGTTAGGGATAAATTAAGGTTTATGATTAGTGTTAGGGGTTAGGTTTAGGGTTAGCTTTAGGGCTAGCATTAGGATTAGGGTTAGGATTAGGGTTAGGATTACGGGTATGTTTACGGTTAGGGTCAGGATTAGGGTTAGGGTTGGATAAGGTTTAGGGTTAGGTTTAGGGTTAGGGTTAGGGTTACGATTAAGGTCAGTGTTAGGGATTAGGTTAGGATAAGTGTTAGGTTTAGTGGTTAGGGTTATGGCTAGGCTTTAGTGTTAGTGTTAGGGTTAGGGTTAGGTTTAGGGTTAGTTTTAGGGTTAGGGTTAAGGTTAGGTTTAAGGTCACGGTTAGGTATAGGGATAGGGTTAGGTTTAGTGTTTAGTTTTACTCTTAGGGTTAGGGTTAGAATTCTGGTTAGGGTTAGGATTAGGGTTAGGGTTAGGGTTAGTGTTAGGTTTAGGGTTATGATTAATGTTTAGTGTTAGTGTTAGGGGTTAGATTTAGGGTTAGCTTTAGGGCTAGTGTTAGTGTTAGTGTTCGGATTAGGGTTAGGTTTACGGTTACGGTTACGGTGAGGGTCAGAGTTAGGGTTAGGGTTGGATAAGGTTTAGGGTTAGGTTTAGGGTTTAGTTTCAGTCTTAAGGTTAGGGTTAATTTTAGGGTTAGACTTAGCGTTAAGATTAAGGTTTTCGATTAGTGTTAGGGGTTAGGTTAGGGTTAGGGCTAGGCATTAGGGTAAGGGTTTGGGTTAGTGTTAGGTTTAGGGTTAGGTTTAGGGTTAGGGTTAGGTTTAGGGTTAAGGTTAGGTTTAAGGTCAGGGTTAGTTATAGGGGTAGGGTTAGGTTTAGGGTCTCGTTTTACTCTTAGGTTTACGGTTACGATTCTGGTTAGGGTTAGGGTTATGATTAAGTTCTATGATTATTTTTAGGGTTTAGGGTTAGGATGAGGGGTTAGGAGCTAGGGTTTGGGTTAGGGTTAGGATTAGTGCTACGGATACGGTTAGGGTCAGGTTTAGGTTTAGGGTTAAGGTTAGGGATAGGGTTAGGGTAAATGTTAGCGTAAGGATTAGGTTTAGGGTTTAGGGTTAGGGTTAGTGTTAGGATTAGCATTAATTTTAGGATTAGGGTCTGGTGTTAGAGTTTGGTTTAGGTTTAGGGTTATGTTTAAGTTTAGATTTAGGGTTAGGTTTGGAATTGGGGCTAGGTCTAGGTTTAGGGATAGGGTTAGGGGTACGGTTACAGTTACGGTTAGGGTCAGGGTTATGTTTAGGGTTAGGGTTAGCTTTAGGGTTTAGTGTTAGTCTTAGTGTTAGGGTTAGATTTAGGGTTAGGGTTAGGATTAGGTTTACGTTTAGGGTTAGGGTTAGGGTTAGGTTGAGGGTTAGGGTTAGTATTAGGGTTAGGTTTAGGTTTAGGTTTAAGTTTAAGGTTAGGGTTATGATTAGTGTTTAGGTTTAGGTTTAGGTTTAGGTTTAGGTTTAGGTTTAGGTTTAGGTTTAGGTTTAGGTTTAGGTTTAGGGTTAGGATTAGGGTTAGGTTTAGGGTTAAGGTTAGGGTTAAGGTCAGGGTTAGGTATATGGATAGGGTTAGATTTAGTGTTTAGTTTTACTCTTAGTGTTAGGGTTAGAATTCTGGTTAGGGTTAGGATTGGGGTTAGGGTTAGGGTTAGGGTTACGATTAATGTTTAGTGTTAGTGTTAGGGGTTAGATTTAGGGTTAGCTTTAGGGCTACTGTTAGTGTTAGTGTTCGGATTAGAGTTAGGTTTACGGTTACGGTTACGGTGAGGGTCAGGTTTAGGGTTAGGGTTGGATAAGGTTTAGGGTTAGGTTTAGGGTTTAGTTTCAGTCTTAAGGTTAGGGTTAGGTTTAGGGTTAGACTTAGGGTTACGATTAAGGTTTTCGATTAGTGTTAGGGGTTAGGTTAGGGTTAGGGCTAGGCATTAGGGTTAGGGTTTGGGTTAGTGTTAGGTTTAGGGTTAGGTTTAAGGTCAGGGTTAGTTATAGGGGTAGGGTTAGTTTTAGGGTCTAGTTTTACTCTTAGGGTTACGGTTACGATTCTGGTTACGGTTAGGGTTATGATTAAGTTCTATGGTTATTGTTAGGGGTTAGGGTTAGGATGAGGGGTTAGGAGCTAGGGTTTGGGTTAGGGTTAGGGTTACTGCTACGGTTACGGTTAGGGTCAGGTTTAGGTTTCGGGTTAAGGTTAGGTTTAGGGTTAGGGTAAATGTTAGCGTAAGGATTAGGTTTAGTGTTTAGGGTTAGGGTTAGTGTTAGGATTAGCATTAATTTTAGTATTAGGATTAGGGTCTGGTGTTAGAGTTTGGTTTAGATTTAGGGTTATGTTTAAGTTTAGATTTAGGGTTAGGTTTGGAATTGGGGCTAGGTCTAGGTTTAGGGATAGGGTTAGGGGTACGGTTACAGTTACGGTTAGGGTCAGGGTTATGTTTAGGGTTAGGGTTAGCTTTAGGGTTTAGTGTTAGTCTTAGGGTTAGGGTTAGATTTAGGGTTAGGGTTAGGATTAGGTTTACGTTTAGGGTTAGGTTTAGGGTTAGGGTTAGGGTTAGGGTTAGGTTAATTGTTAGGTCAAGGATTAGGTTTAGGGTTTAGGGTTACAATTACGCATAGGATTTGGTTTAGTGTTAGTGTTAGGGTTTGGGTTAGTGTTCGATTTAGGGTTAGGATTAGGTTTAGGGTTAGGTTAATTGTTTAGGGCAAGGATTAGGTTTAGGGGTTAGGGTTTAGGGTTACGACTATGGATAGTATTAAGTTTAAAGTTAGGGTTAGGTTTCGTGTTAGGGTTAGGGTTAGGTTTAGGGTTAGGGTTAAGTTTAGGTTTAGTGTTATGATTAGGTTTTATGTTAGGGTAAGGTTTAGTGTTAGGGTTAGGGTTTGGATTAGGGTTAGGGTTAGGGTTATGATTAGTGTTTAGGTTTAGGTTTAGGGTTAGTTTTAGAGTTACTGTTTTGGGTTAGGTTTAGGGTTACGGTTACGGTTAGGGTTAGGGGTTAAGGTTAGGGTTAGGGTTAGGTTTAGTGTTAGGGTTAGGGTTGCGGTTAGGGTTAGGGTTAGGGTTAGGGTTAGGGTTAGTGTTAGTGCTATGGTTACGGTTAGGGTCAGGTTTAGATTTAGGGTTAAGTTTAGGGTTTTGTTTAGGTTTAGGGTAAATGTTAGCGTAAGGATTAGGTTTAGGGTTTAGGGTTAGGGTTAGGGTTAGGATTAGCGTTAATTTTAGGATTAGGATTAGGGTCTGGGGTTAGAGTTTGGTTTAGGTTTAGGGTTATGTTTAAGTTTAGATTTAGGTTTAGGTTTGGAATTGGGGCTAGGTCTAGGTTTAGGGATAGGTTTAGGGGTACGGTTACAGTTACGGTTAGGTTCAGGGTTATGTTTAGGTTTAGGGTTAGCTTTAGGGTTTAGTGTTATTCTTAGGGTTAGGGTTAGATTTAGGGTTAGGATTAGGTTTACGTTTAGGGTTAGGTTTAGGGTTAGGGTTAAGTTTAGGGTTAGGGTTAGGGTTAGGGTTAGTGTTTGGGTTAGGGCTAGGGTTAGGGTTAGGTTAATTGTTACGTCAAGTATTAGGTTTAGGGTTTAGTGTTACGATTACGCATAGGATTTGGTTTAGTGTTAGTGTTAGGTTTTGGGTTAGTGTTCGATTTAGGGTTAGGATTAGGTTTAGGGTTAGGTTAATTGTTTAGGGCAAGGATTAGGTTTAGGGTTTAGGATTTAGGGTTACGATTAGGGATAGTATTAAGTTTAGGGTTAGGGTTAGGGTTAGGTTTTGGGTTAGGGTTAGGTTTAAGTTTAGGGTTAGGGTTAGGTTTCGGGTTAGGGTTAGGGTTAGGTTTAGGGTTAGGGTTAAGTTTAGGTTTAGTGTTATGATTAGTTTTTATGTTAGGGTAAGGTTTAGTGTTAGGGTTAGGGTTTGGATTAGGGTTACGGTTAGGGTTATGATTAGTGTTTAGTTTTAGGTTTAGGGTTAGTGTTAGAGTTACTGTTTTGGTTTAGGTTTAGGGTTACGGTTACGGTTAGGGTTAGGGGTTAGGGTTAGGGTAAGGGTTAGGGTTAGGTTTAGTGTTAGGGTTAGGGTTGCGATTAGGGTTAGGGTTAGGGTTAAGTTTAAGTTTATGGTTTAGGGATAAGGTTGGGGTTACGGTTTAGTGTTTGCGATAGGGTTACGGTTAGGTGTAGGGTTTATTCTTACTCTTAGGTTTAGGGTTACGGTTAGGGTTTTGGTTACGATTAAAGTTTAGGTTTCGTTTTAGGGGTTAGGGTTAGCATTACTGTTTAGGGGTTAGGGTTAGGGATAAATTAAGGTTTATGGTTAGTGTTAGGGGTTAGGTTTATGGTTAGCTTTAGGGCTAGCATTAGGATTAGGGTTAGGGTTAGGGTTAGGATTACGGGTATGTTTACGGTTAGGGTCAGGATTAGGTTTAGGGTTGGATAAGGTTTAGGGTTAGGTTTAGGGTTAGGGTTAGGGTTACGATTAAGGTCAGTGTTAGGGATTAGGTTAGGGTAAGTGTTAGTTTTAGTGGTTAGGGTTATGGCTAGGCTTTAGTGTTAGTGTTAGGGTTAGGGTTATGTTTAGGGTTAGGTTTAGGGTTAAGGTTAGGGTTAAGGTCAGGGTTAGTTATAGGGGTAGGGTTAGGTTTAGTGTCTAGTTTTACTAAGGATTACTGTTACGATTCTGGTTAGGGTTAGGGTTATGATTAAGTTCTATGGTTATTGTAAGGGGTTAGGGTTAGGATGAGGGGTTAGGGGCTAGGGTTTGGGTTAGGGTTAGGGTTAGTGCTACGGTTACGGTTAGGGTCAGGTTTAGGTTTAGTGTTAAGGTTCGGGTTAGGTTTAGGGTTAGGGTAAATGTTAGCGTAAGGATTAGGTTTAGGGTTTAGGGTTAGGGTTAGTGTTAGGATTAGCGTTAATTTTAGGATTAGGATTAGGGTTTGGGGTTAGAGTTTGGTTTAGGTTTAGGGTTATGTTTAGGTTTAGGTTTAGGGTTAGGTTTGGAATTGGGGCTAGGTCTAGGTTTAGGGATAGGGTTAGGGGTACGGTTACAGTTACGGTTAGGGTCAGGGTTAGGTTTAGGGTTAGGGTTAGCTTTAGGGTTTAGTGTTAGGATTAGGTTTACGTTTAGAATTAGGGTTAGGATTAGGGTTAGGGTTAGTGTTAGGTTTAGGGTGAAGATCAGCGGTAGGTTTAGGGTTAGGGTTATGGTTAGGATTAGGGTTCGGTTTAGGGTTTGGGTTAGGGTTAGGTTTCGGGATATAGGGTTTATGGTGAGGTTTAGGGTAGGGTTAGGTTTAGGTTTAGAGTTACATTGAGGATTAGGGTTTCTGTTTGGGTTTTGATTTTGTTAGGGTTAGGGTTGGATAAGGGTTAGGGTCAGGGTTATGTTTAGGGTTGCGTTTAGGGTTAGGGTTACGGTTAAGTTTAGGTTTAAGTTTGGGATTAGGGTTAGGGTTAGGGTATGTATTGGGGTTTGGAATAGGTTTAGGGTTAGGGTTAGGTTTAGGGTTAGGGTTAGGTTTAGGGTTACGGTTAGGGTTAGGTTTAGGGCTTAAGGTTAGGGTTAAGGTTAGGTTTAGTGTTAGGGTTAGGTTTAGGGTTAGCGTTGCGGTTAGTGTTAGGGTTTGTTTTAGGGTTTGTATAGGGTTTAGGGGTTAAGGTTAATGGTTAGGGTTAGAGTAGGGTTAGGTTTAGGATTAGGATTAGGTTGAGGTTTAGGGTTAGGTTTTCTGTTTGGGTTTTGATTATGTTAGGGTTAGGTTTAGGGTTGTATAAGGTTTAGGGTCCGGGTTATGTTTAGGGTTGCGTTTAGGGTTAGGGTTAGGGTTAAGTTTAGGTTTAAGTTTAGGATTAGCTTTAGTTTTAGTGTTAGGGTTAGGGTAAGTGTTGGGGTTGTGATTAGGTTTAGGGTTAGGTTTACAGTTGGGGTTAGGGTTAAGGTTACGATTAAATTTTAGGGTTATTGTTAATGTTACGGTTAGGGTTAGGTGTTAGTGTTAGGGTTCGGGTTATGGCTTGGATTAGCGGTTAGGGTTTATTGTTAGTCTTAGGGTTAGGGTTAGTGTTAGTGTTAGTGTTTTAGGTTATGGTTTGTATTAGGGTTACGGTTAGAGTTAGGGTTAGGATTAGGGTTAGGTTTACGGTTTAGGTATAGGGTTGGGATTACGGTTTAGAGTTAGGGTTAGATTTAGGGTTTAGTCTTATTCTTAGGGTTAGGTTTAGGGTTACGGTTAGGGTTACGATTAATATTTCGGGTTAGTGTTAGGGGTTAGGATTAGCAATAAAGGTTAGGCGTTAGGGTTATGGTTACGATTAAGGTTTATGGTTAGTGTTAGGGGTTAGGTTTAGGGTTAGATTTAGGTCTAGCGTTAGGGTTAGGGTTAGGATTAGGGTTAGGGTTATGGTTACTGTCACGGTTAGGGTCTGGAGTAGGTTTAGGAGTGGATAAATGTTAGGGTTAGGTTTAGGTTTCGGGTTAGGGTTAAGGTCAGGGTTAGGTATAGGGATAGGGTTAGGTTTAGGGTTTAGTTTTACTCTTAGGGTTAGGGTTAGGATTCTGGTTAGGGTTAGGTTTAGGGTTAGTGTTAGGGGTTAGGGTTAGGATGAGGGGTTAGGGTTTGGGGTTAGGGTTTAGGGTTAGGGTTAGTGTTAGGTTTAGGGTTAGTGTTACATTTGGGTTAGGGTCACGGTTAGGTTTAGGGTTAGGATTAGGGTTAGGGTTAGGATTACGGTTAGATTAGGATTAGGGTCAGGGTTTGGGTTAGGGGTAGGGTTATGTTTAGGTTAGGTTTAGGGTTAGGATTAGGATTAGGGCTAGGTCTAGGTTTAGGGGTAGGGTTACGGTTACGGTTACCATTAGGGTTAGGGTCAGGGTAAGGGTTATGTTTAGGGGTTAGTGTTAGGGTTAGGGTTTAGGATTATGGTTAGGGTTAGGGTTATGATTAGTGTTTAGGTTTAGTGTTCGAGTTACTGTTTTGTGTTTGGGTTAGGGTTAGGGTTAGGGTTGGAATTAGGGTTACGGTTAGGGTTAGGGTTACACTTAATATTAGAGTTACTGTTTTGGGTTAGTGTTAGTGTTACGGTTAGTGTTAGCGTTAGGTGTTAAGGTTAGGGTTAGGGTTAGGTTTAGGGTTATGGAAACAGTTGGGGTTACGGTTTAGAGTTAGGTTTAGGTTTAGTGTTAGGGTTAGGGTTAGGTTTAGGGTTAGGATTAGGGTTACGGTTAGGGTTAGGATTACGATTAATGTTTAGGGTTAGTGTTAGCGGTTAGGGTTAGCATTAGACGTTAGAGGTTAGGGGTTATGGTTAGGGTTAGCATTAGGGTTAATATTAAGGTTTATGGTTAGTGTTAGGGGTTTGGTTTAGTGTTAGCTTTAGGACTAGCGTTAGGTTTAGGGTTAGGATTAGTGTTATGGTTACGGTTATGGTTAGGGCCAGGATTAGCGTTAGGTTTGGATAATGTTTAGGGCTATGTTTAGCGTTTAGTTTCAGTCTTAGGGTGATTGTTATGTTTAGGGTTAGGGTTACGATTAAGGTTTACGGTTAGTGTTAGGGATTAGGTTTATGGTTAGGGCTTAGGGGTTAGGGTTAGGTTTATGGTTAGGGCTTAGGGGTTAGGGTTAGGTTTAGTGGTTAGGCATTAGGGTTAGGGTTAGGGTTAGGGTTAGGTTTAGGGTTAGGGTAAAGTTGAGGGTTAGGGTTAGGTTTAGTGGTTAGGCATTAGGGTTAGGGTTAGGGTTAGGTTTAGGGTTAGGGTAAAGTTGAGGGTTAGGGTTTCTGTTTGGGTTTTGATTATGTTAGGGTTAAGGTTATGGTTGGATATGGGTTAGGGTCAGGGTTATGTTTAGGGTTGCGTTTAGCGTTAGGGTTACGGTTCAGTTTAGGTTTAAGTTTAGGATAAGGGTTAGGGTTAGGGTTAGGGTACGTTTTGGGATTTGGATTAGGTTTAGGGTTAGGGTTTCGGTTGGGTTTAGGGTTAGGGTTATGGTCACGATTAAGTTTTAGGGTTACTGTTAGGGTTAGGTGTTAGGGTTAGGGTTAGCGGTTAGGGTTTAGTGTTAGTTTAGGGTTAGGATTAGTGTTAGGGTTAGGTTTAGGGTTAGGGTTAGGGTTAGGTTTAGTGTTAGGGTTAGGGTTAGGGTTTCTGTTATTGTTAGGGTTAGGATTTCGATTAATGTTTATAGTTTGTGTTAGGGGTTAGATTTAGGGTTAGCTTTAGGGCTAGCGTTAGTGTTAGGATTAGGGTTAGGTTTGCGGTTAGGGTTAGGATGAGGGGTTAGGGGCTAGGGTTAGGGTTAGTGCTACGGTTACAGTTAGGGTCAGTTTTAGTTTTAGAGTTAAGGTTAGGGTTAGGGTTAGGATTAGGGTAAGTTTTAGCGTAAGGATTAGGTTTAGGGTTTAGGGTTAGGGTTAGTGTTAGGATTAGCGTTAATTTTAGGATTAGGATTAGGGTTTGGGGTTAGAGTTTGGGTTAGGGTTAGGGTTATGTTTAGGTTTAGGTTTAGGGTTAGGTTTGGAGTTGGGGCTATTTCTAGGTTTAGGTTTAGGTTTAGGGTTAGGGGTACGGTTACAGTTACGGTTAGGGTCAGGGTTATGTTTAGGGTTAGGGTTAGCTTTAGGGTTTAGTTTTAGTTTTAGTGTTAGGGTTAGATTTAGGGTTAGGGTTAGGATTAGGTTTACGTTTAGGGTTAGGTTTACGTTTAGGGTTAGGTTTAGGGTTAGGGTTAGGGTTAGGGTTAGGTTAATTGTTAGGTCAAGGATTAGGTTTAGGGTTTAGGGTTACGTTTACGCATAGTATTAGGTTTAGTGTTAGTGTTAGGGTTAGGGTTAGGTTTAGGGTTAGGGTTAGGGTTACGGTTAGGGTTAGGATTACGATTAATGTTTAGGGTTAGTGTTAGCGGTTAGGGTTAGCATTAGACATTAGAGGTTAGGCGTTATGGTTAGGGTTAGCATTAGGGTTACTATTAAGGTTTATGGTTAGTGTTAGGGGTTCGGTTTAGTGTTAGCTTTAGGGCTATCGTTAGGTTTAGGGTTAGGATTAGTGTTATGGTTACGGTTATGGTTAGGGCCAGGATTAGCGTTAGGTTTGGATAAGGTTTAGGTCTATGTTTAGCGTTTAGTTTCAGTCTTAGGGTGATTGTTATGTTTAGGGTTAGGGTTACGGTTAAGGTTTACGGTTAGTGTTAGGGATTAGGTTTAGGGTTAGGGCTTAGTGGTTAGGGTTAGGTTTAGTGGTTAGGCATTAGGGTTAGGGTTAGGGTTAGGATTAGGGTTAGGGTCAGGGTTAGGGTTAGGGTTAGGGTTAAGGATAGGTTTAGGATTAGGGTTAAGGATAGGGTTAGGGTAAGTTTTAGGTTAAGGATTAGGTTTAGGGTTTCGTGTTAGGGTTATGATTAGGATTAGGGTTAGAGGTAGTGTTAGGCTTAGGGTTAGGGTTAGGGTTATGAGTAAGGTTTACCGTTAGTGTTAGGGGTTAGGTTAGGGTTAGGTTTAGTGGTTAGGGTTAGTGTTAGACGTTAGTGTTAGGTTTAGGGTTAGGGTTAAGGTCAGGGCTAGGGGTAGGGTTAGGGTTATGGTTAGGATTAGGGTTTGGGTTAGGATTTGGGTTAGGGTTAGGTTTAGGTTTAGGCGTTAGGGTTTATTGTGATTGTTAAGGTAGGGTTAGGTTTAGGTTTATGGTTGTGTTGAATGTTAGTGTTATGATTTTTGTTTGGGTTTTGATTATGTTAGGGTTAGAGTTGGATAAGGGTTAGGGTCAGGGATATATTTAGGGTTGCGTTTAGGGTAAGGGTTATGGTTAAGATTAGGTTTAAGTTTAGGATTAGGGTTAGGGTGAGGGTAAGTGTTGGGGTTTGGATCGGGTTTAGGTTTAGGGTTACGGTTGGGGTTAGGGTTAGGTTTAAGGTTACAATTAAGTTTTAGGGTTACTGTTAGGGTTACGGTTAGGGTTAGGTGTTAGGGTTAGGGTTAGGATTAGTGTTAGGGTTAGGGTAAATGTTGGGGTTATTGTTACTTTTGGGTTAGGGTCACTGTTAGGGTTAGGGTTAGGATTAGGGTATTAGGTTAGGGTTAGGGTAAGTTTTAGGGCAAGGATTAGTTTTAGGGGTTAGGATTAGGGTTATGGTTAGGGTTTATGGTTATGGTTAGGGTTACGGTTATGATTAGTGTTTAGGTTTAGGTTTAGGTTTAGGGCTAGTGTTAGATTTACTGTTTTGGGTTAGGGTTAGGGTTAGGGTTAGGTTTAGGGTTAGGGTTAGGTTTAGGGTTAGGGTTAGGGTTAGGGTTAGGGTTAGGGTTAGGGTTAGGGTTACGGTTACGGTTACGGTTAGGTTTAGGTGTTTAGGCTAGGGTTAGTGTCAGGGTTAGTGTTAGGGTTAGGGTTAGGGTTAGGTTTGTGGTTATGGTTAGGATTAGGGTTAGATTTACGGTTTAGGGTTAGGGTTAGGGTTAGGGTTAGGGTTAGGGTTAGGGTTAGGGTTAGGTTTCGGGTTAGGGTTAGGGTTAGGGTTAGGGTTAGGGTTAGTGTTAGGCTTAGGCTTAGGGTTAGGGTTAGGTGTTAGGGTTAGGGTTAGCAGTTAGGGTTTAGTGTTAGTCTTAGGGTTAGGATTAGGGTTAGGGTTAGTGTTAGGGTTAGGTTTAGTGTTAGGGTTAGGGTTGCTGTTAGGGTTAGGGTTTCGATTAATGTTTAGGGTTAGTGTTAGGGGTTAGATTTAGGGTTAGCTTTAGGGCTAGCGTTAGTTTTAGGATTAGGGTTAGGTTTACGGTTACGGTTATGGTTATGGTCAGGGTTAGGGTTAGGGTTGGATAAGGTTTAGGGTTAGGTTTAGGGTTTAGTTTCAGTCTTAAGGTTAGGGTTAGTTTTAGGGTTAGACTTAGGGTTACGATTAAGGTTTTCGATTAGTGTTAGGGATTAGTTTAGGGTTAGGGTTTAAGATTAGTGGTTAGGGTTAGGGCTAGGCATTAGGGTTAGGGTTTGGGTTAGTGTTAGGTTTAGGGTTAGGTTTAGGGTTAGGGTTAGGTTTAGGGTTAAGGTTAGGTTTAAGGTCAGGGTTAGTTATAGGGGTAGGTTTAGATTTAGGTTTAGGTTAATTGTTTAGGGCAAGGATTAGGTTTAGGGGTTAGGGTTTAGGGTTACGATTAGGGATAGTATTAAGTTTAGGGTTAGGGTTAGGTTTCGGGTTAGGGTTAGGGTTAGGGTTAGGGTTAAGGTTAGGGTTAGGGTTACGTTTAGGGTTAGTGTTACGATTAGGTTTTATGTTAGGCTAAGGTTTAGTGTTAGGGTTAGGGTTTGGATTAGGGTTAGGGTTAGGGTTATGATTAGTGTTTAGGTTTAGGGTTAGGGTTAGTGTTAGAGTTACTGTTTTGGGTTAGGTTTAGGGTAACGGTTATGGTTAGGGTTAGGGTTAGGGGTTAGGGTTAGGGGTTAAGTTTAGGGTTAGGTTTAGTGTTAGGTTTAGTGTTAGGGTTAGGGTTGTGGTTAGGGTTAGGGTTAGGTTTACGTTTAGGTTTATGGTTTAGGGATAAGGTTGGGGTTACGGTTTAGTGTTTGCGATAGGGTTACGGTTAGGTTTAGGGTTTGGTCTTACTCTTAGGGTTAGGGTTAGGGTTACGGTTAGGGTTTTGGTTACTATTAAAGTTTAGGTTTAGTTTTAGGGGTTAGGGTTAGCATTACTGGTTAGGGGTTAGGGTTAGGGTTAGGGTTAAATTAAGGTTTATGGTTAGTGTTAGGGGTTAGGTTTATGGTTAGCTTTAGGGCTAGCATTAGGATTAGGGTTAGGATTAGGGTTAGGATTACGGGTATGTTTACGGTTAGGGTCAGGATTAGGGTTAGGTTTGGGTAAGGTTTAGGGTTTGGTTTATGGTTAGGGTTAGGTTTAGGTTTACGATTAAGGTCAGTGTTAGGGATTAGGTTAGGGTAAGTGTTAAGTTTAGTGGTTAGGGTTATGGCTAGGCTTTAGTGTTAGGGTTAGGGTTAGGTTTAGGGTTAGGTTTAGGTTTAAGGTTAGGGTTAAGGTCAGGGTTAGGTATAGGGATAGGATTAGGTTTAGTGTTTAGTTTTACTCTTAGGGTTAGTGTTAGAATTCTGGTTAGTGTTAGGATTAGGTTTAGGGTTAGGATTACTGTTAGGGATAGGGTTGCGATTAATGTTTAGTGTTAGTGTTAGGGTTAGGGTTAGGGTTAGCTTTAGGGTTAGTGTTAGTGTTAGTGTTAGGATTAGTGTTAGGTTTACGGTTACGGTTACGGTGAGGGTCAGGTTTAGGGTTAGGGTTGGATAAGGTTTAGGGTTAGGTTTAGGGTTTAGTTTTAGTCTTAAGGTTAGGGTTAGTTTTAGGGTTAGACTTAGGGTTACGATTAAGGTTTTCGATTAGTGTTAGGGATTAGGTAAGGTTCAGGGTTAGGATCAGTGGTTAGGGTTAGGGCTAGGGTTAGTGTTAAGTTTAGGGTTAGGTTTAGGGTTAGGGTTAGGTTTAGGGTTAAGGTTAGGTTTAAGGTCAGGGTTAGTTATAGGGGTAGGTTTAGGTTTACGGTCTGGTTTTACTCGTAGGGTTACAGTTACGATTCTGATTAGGGTTAGGGTTATGATTAAGTTCTATGGTTATTGTTAGGGTTAGGATGAGGGGTTAGGGGCTAGGGTTTGGGTTAGGGTTAGGGTTAGTGGTATGGTTAAGGTTAGGGTCAGGTTTAGGTTTAGGGTTAAGGTTAGGGTTAGTGTTAGGGTTAGGGTAAATGTTAGCGTAAGGATTAGGTTTAGGGTTTGGGGTTAGAGTTTGTTTTAGGTTTAGGGTTATGTTTAGGCTTAGGTTTAGGGTTAGGTTTGGAATTGGGGCTAGGTCTAGGTTTAGGGATAGGGTTAGGGGTACGGTTACAGTTACGGTTAGGGTCAGGGATAGGTTTAGGGTTAGGGTTAGCTTTAGGGTTTAGTGTTACTCTTAGGGTTATGGTTAGATTTAGTGTTAGGGTTAGGATTAGGTTTACGTTTAGGGTTAGGGTTAGGATTAGTGTTAGTGTTAGTGTTACGTTTAGGGTTAGGTTTAGGGTGAAGATCAGCGGTAGGTTTAGGGTTAGGGTTCTGGTTAGGATTAGGGTTCGGTTTAGGGTTTGGGTTAGGGTTAGTTTTAGGTTTAGGGGTTAGGGTTTATGGTTAGGTTTAGGGTAGGGTTAGGTTTATGTTTAGAATTACGTTTAGGATTAGGGTTTCTGTTTGGGTTTTGATTATGTTAGGGTTAGGGTTGGATAAGGGTTAGGGTCAGGGTTATGTTAAGGGTTGCGTTTAGGGTTAGGGTTACTGTTAAGTTTAGGTTTGAGTTTGGGATTAGGGTTAGGGTTAGGGTATGTATTGGGGTTTGGATTAGCTTTAGGGTTAGGGTTACGGTTGGGGTTGGGATTAGGGTGAATGTTACGATTAAGTTTTAGGGTTACTGCTAGTGTTAGGTTTAGGGTTAGGGCTAGGGGTAGCGGTTAGGGTTCAGTGTTAGTCTTAGGGTTAGGGTTAGGGTTAGAGCTACGGTTAACGTTAGGGTTAGGGTAAGTGTTAGGGTTATTGTTACGTTTGGGTTAGGGTCACGGTTAGGGTTAGGGTTAGGATTAGGGTTTAGGTTAGGGTTAGGGTAAGTTTTAGGGTAAGGATTATGTTTAGGGGTTAGTGTTAGTGTTAGGGTTACGGTTTAGCGTTATGGTTAGGGTTCGGATTATGGTTAGGTTTAGGTTTAAGTTTAAGGTTAGGGTTATGATTAGTGTTTAGGTTTAGGTTTAGCTTTAGGGTTATTGTTAGAGTTACTGTTTTGGGTTAGGGTTAGGTTTATGGTTATGTTTAGTGTTACGGTTAGGGTTAGATTTAGGGATTAAGGTTAGGGTTAAGGTTAGGTTTAGTGTTAGCGTTAGGTTTAGTGTTGGGGTTGCTGTTAGGGTTAGGGATAGGGTTTGTTTTAGGGTTAGGATAGGGTTTAGGGGTTAGGGTTTATGGTTATGGTTAGAGTAGGGTTAGGTTTAGGGTTAGGGTTAGGTTGAAGTTTAGGGTTAGGTTTTCAGTTTGGGTTTTGATTATGTTAGGGTTAGGGTTAGGGTTGGATATAGTTTAGGGTCAGGGTTATGTTTAGGGTTAGGGTTAGGGTTAAGTTTAGTTTTAAGTTTAGGATTAGCTTTAGGTTTAGAACCAAAAAAATGGATTGAGGGACCCACAAAGGGTTCAGGAACGCAAAAATGGAGTCAGGTACTAAAATATGGATTGAGGGACCCAAAAAAGTGTTGAGGAACGCAAAAATGGAGTCAGGTACCCAAAAATGGAATGAGGGTCCAAGAAAAGGATTCAGGAACCAAAAAATGGATTGAGGAACCCAAAAATGGATTGAGGAAACCAAAAATGTTTTGAGGAACCCAAAAATGGATTGAAGGACCAAAAAATGGATTGAGGAACCCAAAAATGGATTGAGGAACCCAAAAATAGATTGAGGGACCCGAAAATGGATTCAGGGACCAAAAAAAAGATTCAGGAACCCAAAAATAGATTCAGGAATCCAAAAATGGGCTGAAGAACCCAAAAATGGATTGAGGAACCCAAAAATGGACTGAGGGACCCAAAAATGGATTGAGGAACCCAAAACCAGATTGATGAACCTAAAAATGGACTGAGGAACCCAAGAATGGATTGAGGAACACAAAAATGTTTTGAGGAACCCAAAAATGGATTGGGAACCCACAAAAAAGGATAGAGGGACCAAAAAATAGATTCAGGAACCCAAAAATGGTCTGAGGAACGCCGAAATGTGCTGAAGGATCCCCAAATGGATTGAGGGACCCAAAAATGGATTGAGGTAACCAAAAATGGATTGAGGGTCCAAAATTTGGATTGAGGAACCCAAAAATGAATTGAGCAACACAAAAATGTTCTGAGGAAACCAAAAATGGGCTGAGCGACCCAAAAGTGGTCTGAGGAACCCAAAAATGGATTGAGGAATCCAAAGATGCATTGAGGGACCAAAAAATAGATTGAAGAAACAAAAAATGGATTCATGGAGCAAAACATGGTATTAAAACCCCCAAAATGGGCTGAAGGCCCGAAAAATGGATTGAGGAGAACAAAAATGTTTTGAAGGACCCAAAAATGAATTGAGGAACACAAAAATTGAATTTAGGAACGCAAAAATGAATCGAGGAACCAAAAATGGTTTGAGGAACCCCAAAATAGACTGAGGAACCGAAAAGTGGGCTGCGGAACCAAAAATAGTTTAAAGGGAACCAAAAATGGATTGAGGAACACAAAAATGGATTCAGAAAACCAAAAACAGATTGAGGAACCCCAAATTGGCTGAAGAACCCAAAAGTGGATTGAGGGACCAAAGCATAGATTGAGGAAACCAAAGAAGGATTGAGGGACCAAAAAATAGATTGAAGAAACAAAAAATGGATTCATGGACAAAAAAAGGGATTGAGGAAACCAAAAATGGACTGAGGGACCCAAAAATGGATTGAGGAACCCAAAACCAGATTGATGAACCTAAAAATGGACTGAGGAACCCAAGAATGGATTGAGGAACCCAAAAATGTTTTGAGGAACCCAAAAATGGATTGGGAACCCACAAAAAAGGATAGAGGGACCAAAAAATAGATTCAGGAACCCAAAAATGGTCTGAGGAATGCCGAAATGTGCTGAAGGATCCCCAAATGGATTGAGGGACCCAAAAATGGATTGAGGAACCCAAAAATGGGCTGAGAGACCAAAAAATGGATTGAGGAACCCAAAAATTGATTGAAGGAAAAAAAAATGGATTGAGGAACTCAAAAATGTATTGAGGAATCGAAGAATGGATTGAGGAAACCAAAACTATCCTGAGAGAACAAAAAATCGATTCAGGAACCCAAAAATGGACTGAGGGAATCAAAAATGGATTGAGGAACGCCAAAATAAATTGAGGAACCCAAAAATGTTCTGAGAAACACAGTAATGGGCTGAGGGAACCAAAAATGGGCTGAGGGAACCAAAAATGGATTGATGAATCCAAAACCAGATTGATGAATCTAAAAATGGAAAGAGGAACCCAAGAATGGATTGAGGAACCCAAAAATGGATTGAGAGACCCAATAAAGGACTGAGGAACTAAAAAATGGACTGAGCTACCCAAAAATGGATTGAGGGTCCAAAAATTGGATTGAGGAACCAAAAAATGAATTGAGCAACACAAAAATGAGCTGAGGAAACCAAAAATGAGCGACCCCCAAAATGGTCTGAGGGAACCAAAAATGGATTGAGGAACTCAAAAATGGGCTGAGGGACACCAAAATTGACTGAGGAACCCCCCAAAAAATACAGGGACCCCAAAATGAGCTGAGGTATCAAGAAATGGATTGAGGGACAAAAAACCGGATTAAGCAACCCAGAAATGGGTGGAGAAACCCAAAAATGGATTGAGAAACTCAAAAATTGACTGAGGAATCAAAAAATGGATTGAGGAACCCCAAAATGGGTTGAGAAACCCAAAAATGGGCTAAAGAAGCCAAAAATGGATTGAGGAACTCACAAATGGATTGACGAAACAAAAAATGGATTGAGGAACCAAAAAATGGATTGAGGAACTTAAAAATGGATTGAGGAACCCAAAAATGTTCTGAGGAAACCAAACGTGGTCTGAGGAACCCAAAAATGGTCTGAGGGACCCAAAAATGGGCTGAGGGAACCAAAAATGGATTGAAGAAATCCAAAACAGATTGAGGAACCCAAAAATGTTCTGAGGAACCCAGAAATATTCTGAGAAACACAAAAATGGGCTGAGGAACCCAAAAATGGGCTGAAGTCCCGAAAAATAGATTGAGGAACACAAAAATTGAACTCAGGAACGCAAAAATGAATTGAGGAACCAAAAATGGATAGAGGAACCCAAAAATGGACTGAGGGACCCAAAAATGGGCTGAGGAACCTAAAAAAAGGGATAGGGACCCAAAAATGGGTTGGGGACCAAAAAACGGATTGAGGGTCTAAAAAATGGATTGAGGAATCAAAAAATGGATCGAGGAACTAAAAAATGGGCTGAGGAACCGAAAAAAAGGGCTGAGGACCTAAAAATGGATTGAGGGTCCAAAAAATGGGTTGCGGGTCCAAAAAATGGATTGAGGAACACAAAAATGGATTGAGGAACCCAAAAAAGGGTTGAGGAATGCAAAAATTGGGTCAGGTACCCAAAAATGGATTGAGGGTCCAAAAAAAGCATTCAGGAACGAAAAAATGGATTGAGGAACCCAAAAAAGTTCTGAGGAACCCAAAAATGGATTGAAGGACCAAAAAATGGATTGAAGAACCCAAAAATGGATTGAGGAACCCAAAAATGGATTGAGGAACCCAAAAATAGATTGAGGGACACAAAAATAAATTGAGAAACCCGAAAATGGATTCAGGGTCCAAAAAAAAGATTCAGGAACCCAAAAATAGACTCAAGAATCCAAAAATGGGCTGAAGAACCCAAAAATGGATTGAGGGACCAAAAGAAGATTGAGAAACCCAAAAATGGATTGAGGGTCCAAAAATTGGATTGAGGAACCCAAAAATTAATTGAGCAACACAAAAATGTTCTGAGGAAACCAAAAATGGGCTGATCGACCCAAAAATGGGCTGAGCGACCCAAAAGTGGTCTGAGGAACCCAAAAATGGATTGAGGAATCCAAAGATGCATTGAGGGACCAAAAAATAGATTGAAGAAACAAAAAAATGGATTCATGGAGCAAAACATGGTATTAAAACCCCCAAAATGGGCTGAAGGCCCGAAAAATGGATTGAGGAGAACAAAAATGTTTTGAAGGACCCAAAAATGAATTGAGAAACACAAAAACTGAATTCAGGAACGCAAAAATGAATCGAGGAACCAAAAATGGTTTGAGGAACCCCAAAATAGACTGAGGAACCGAAAAGTGGGCTGCGGAACTCAAAAATAGTTTAAGGGACCCAAAAATGGATTGAGGAACCCAAAAATGGATTCAGTAAACCAAAAACGGATTGAGGAACCCAAAAATGGGCTGAAGAACCCAAAAGTGGATTGAGGGACCAAAACATAGATTGAGGAACCCAAAGAAGGATTGAGGGACCAAAAAATAGATTGAAGAAACAAAAAATGGATTCATGGTCCAAAAAATGGATTGAAGAACCCAAAAATGGGCTGAAGTCCCTAAAAACGGATTGAGGAAACCAAAAATGTATTGAAGGACCCAAACATGGATTGAGGAATCAAAAAATGGATTGAGGAACTTAAAAATGGATTGAGGAACCCAAAAATGGGCTGAGGGAAGCAAAAATGGATTGAGGAACGCCAAAATAGATTGAGGAAACCAAAAATGTTTTGAGGAACCCAAAAATATTCTGAGAAACACAAAAATGGGCTGAGGGAACCAAAAATGGGCTGAGGGAACCAAAAATGGATTGAGGAACTCAAAAATGGATTGATGAATCTAAAAATGGAAAGAGGAGCCCAAGAATGGATTGAGGAACCCAAAAAAGGATTGAGGAACACAAAAATGGATTGAGAGACCCAATAAAGGACTGAGGAACTAAAAAATGGACTGAGCTACCCAAAAATGGATTGAGGGTCCAAAAAAAGCATTCAGGAACGAAAAAATGGATTGAGGAACCCAAAAAAGTTCTGAGGAACCCAAAAATGGATTGAAGGACCAAAAAATGGATTGAAGAACCCAAAAATGGATTGAGGAACCCAAAAATGGATTGAGGAACCCAAAAGTAGATTGAGGGACACAAAAATAAATTGAGAAACCCGAAAATGGATTCAGGGTCCAAAAAAAAGATTCAGGAACCCAAAAATAGACTCAAGAATCCAAAAATGTGCTGAAGAACCCAAAAATGGATTGAGGGACCAAAAGAAGATTGAGAAACCCAAAAATGGATTGAGGGTCCAAAAATTGGATTGAGGAACCCAAAAATTAATTGAGCAACACAAAAATGTTCTGAGGAAACCAAAAATGGGCTGATCGACCCAAAAATGGGCTGAGCGACCCAAAAGTGGTCTGAGGAACCCAAAAATGGATTGAGGAATCCAAAGATGCATTGAGGGACCAAAAAATAGATTGAAGAAACAAAAAAATGGATTCATGGAGCAAAACATGGTATTAAAACCCCCAAAATGGGCTGAAGGCCCGAAAAATGGATTGAGGAGAACAAAAATGTTTTGAAGGACCCAAAAATGAATTGAGAAACACAAAAACTGAATTCAGGAACGCAAAAATGAATCGAGGAACCAAAAATGGTTTGAGGAACCCCAAAATAGACTGAGGAACCGAAAAGTGGGCTGCGGAACTCAAAAATAGTTTAAGGGACCCAAAAATGGATTGAGGAACCCAAAAATGGATTCAGTAAACCAAAAACGGATTGAGGAACCGAAAAATGGGCTGAAGAACCCAAAAGTGGATTGAGGGACCAAAACATAGATTGAGGAACCCAAAGAAGGATTGAGGGACCAAAAAATAGATTGAAGAAACAAAAAATGGATTCATGGTCCAAAAAATGGATTGAAGAACCCAAAAATGGGCTGAAGTCCCTAAAAATGGATTGAGGAAACCAAAAATGTATTGAAGGACCCAAACATGGATTGAGGAATCAAAAAATGGATTGAGGAACTTAAAAATGGATTGAGGAACCCAAAAATGGGCTGAGGGAAGCAAAAATGGATTGAGGAACGCCAAAATAGATTGAGGAAACCAAAAATGTTTTGAGGAACCCAAAAATATTCTGAGAAACACAAAAATGGGCTGAGGGAACCAAAAATGGGCTGAGGGAACCAAAAATGGATTGAGGAACTCAAAAATGGATTGATGAATCTAAAAATGGAAAGAGGAGCCCAAGAATGGATTGAGGAACCCAAAAAAGGATTGAGGAACACAAAAATGGATTGAGAGACCCAATAAAGGACTGAGGAACTAAAAAATGGACTGAGCTACCCAAAAATGGATTGAGGGTCCAAAAAAAGCATTCAGGAACGAAAAAATGGATTGAGGAACCCAAAAAAGTTCTGAGGAACCCAAAAATGGATTGAAGGACCAAAAAATGGATTGAAGAACCCAAAAATGGATTGAGGAACCCAAAAATGGATTGAGGAACCCAAAAGTAGATTGAGGGACACAAAAATAAATTGAGAAACCCGAAAATGGATTCAGGGTCCAAAAAAAAGATTCAGGAACCCAAAAATAGACTCAAGAATCCAAAAATGGGCTGAAGAACCCAAAAATGGATTGAGGGACCAAAAGAAGATTGAGAAACCCAAAAATGGATTGAGGGTCCAAAAATTGGATTGAGGAACCCAAAAATTAATTGAGCAACACAAAAATGTTCTGAGGAAACCAAAAATGGGCTGATCGACCCAAAAATGGGCTGAGCGACCCAAAAGTGGTCTGAGGAACCCAAAAATGGATTGAGGAATCCAAAGATGCATTGAGGGACCAAAAAATAGATTGAAGAAACAAAAAAATGGATTCATGGAGCAAAACATGGTATTAAAACCCCCAAAATGGGCTGAAGGCCCGAAAAATGGATTGAGGAGAACAAAAATGTTTTGAAGGACCCAAAAATGAATTGAGAAACACAAAAACTGAATTCAGGAACGCAAAAATGAATCGAGGAACCAAAAATGGTTTGAGGAACCCCAAAATAGACTGAGGAACCGAAAAGTGGGCTGCGGAACTCAAAAATAGTTTAAGGGACCCAAAAATGGATTGAGGAACCCAAAAATGGATTCAGTAAACCAAAAACGGATTGAGGAACCCAAAAATGGGCTGAAGAACCCAAAAGTGGATTGAGGGACCAAAACATAGATTGAGGAACCCAAAGAAGGATTGAGGGACCAAAAAATAGATTGAAGAAACAAAAAATGGATTCATGGTCCAAAAAATGGATTGAAGAACCCAAAAATGGGCTGAAGTCCCGAAAAATGGATTGAGGAAACCAAAAATGTATTGAAGGACCCAAACATGGATTGAGGAATCAAAAAATGGATTGAGGAACTTAAAAATGGATTGAGGAACCCAAAAATGGGCTGAGGGAAGCAAAAATGGATTGAGGAACGCCAAAATAGATTGAGGAAACCAAAAATGTTTTGAGGAACCCAAAAATGTTCTGAGAAACACAAAAATGGGCTGAGGGAAGCAAAAATGGATTGAGGAACGCCAAAATGGATTGAGGAAACCAAAAATGTTTGAGGAACCCAAAAATGTTCTGAGAAACACAAAAATGGGCTGAGGGAACCAAAAATGGGCTGAGGGAACCAAAAATGGATTGAGGAACCCAAAAATGGATTGATGAATCTAAAAATGGAAAGAGGAGCCCAAGAATGGATTGAGGAACCCAAAAAAGGATTGAGGAACCCAAAAATGGATTGAGAGACCCAATAAAGGACTGAGGAACTAAAAAATGGACTGAGCTACCCAAAAATGGATTGAGGGTCCAAAAATTGGATTGAGGAACCAAAAAATGAATTGAGCAACACAAAAATGAGCTGAGGAAACCAAAAATGAGCGACCCCCAAAATGGTCTGAGGGAACCAAAAATGGATTGAGGAACGCCAAAATAGATTGAGGAAACCAAAAATGTTTTGAGGAACCCAAAAATGTTCTGAGAAACACAAAAATGGGCTGAGGGAACCAAAAATGGGCTGAGGGAACCAAAAATGGATTGAGGAACCCAAAAATGGATTGATGAATCTAAAAATGGAAAGAGGAGCCCAAGAATGGATTGAGGAACCCAAAAAAGGATTGAGGAACCCAAAAATGGATTGAGAGACCCAATAAAGGACTGAGGAACTAAAAAATGGACTGAGCTACCCAAAAATGGATTGAGGGTCCAAAAATTGGATCGAGGAACCAAAACATGAATTGAGCAACACAAAAATGAGCTGAGGAAACCAAAAATGAGCGACCCCCAAAATGGTCTGAGGGAACCAAAAATGGATTGAGGAACTCAAAAATGGGCTGAGGGACACCAAAATTGACTGAGGAACCCCCCAAAAAATACAGGGACCCAAAAATGAGCTGAGGTATCAAGAAATGGATTGAGGGACAAAAAACCGGATTAAGCAACCCAGAAATGGGTGGAGAAACCCAAAAATGGATTGAGAAACTCAAAAATTGACTGAGGAATCAAAAAATGGATTGAGGAACCCCAAAATGGGTTGAGAAACCCAAAAATGGGCTAAAGAAGCCAAAAATGGATTGAGGAACTCACAAATGGATTGAGGAATCAAAAAATGGATTGAGGAACTTAAAAATGGATTGAGGAACCCAAAAATGTTCTGAGGAAACCAAACGTGGTCTGAGGAACCCAAAAATGGTCTGAGGGACCCAAAAATGGGCTGAGGGAACCAAAAATGGATTGAAGAAATCCAAAATAGATTGAGGAACCCAAAAATGTTCTGAGGAACCCAGAAATATTCTGAGAAACCCAAAAATGTTCTGAGGAACCCAAAAATGGGCTGAAGTCCCGAAAAATGGATTGAGGAAACCAGAAATGTATTGAAGGACACAAAAATGGATTGAGGAACACAAAAATTGAACTCAGGAACGCAAAAATGAATTGAGGAACCAAAAATGGATAGAGGAACCCAAAAATGGACTGAGGAACCTAAAAAAAGGGATAGGGACCCAAAAATGGGTTGGGGACCAAAAAACGGATTGAGGGTCTAAAAAATGGATTGAGGAATCAAAAAATGGATCGAGGAACTAAAAAATGGGCTGAGGAACCGAAAAAAAGGGCTGAGGACCTAAAAATGGATTGAGGGTCCAAAAAATGGGTTGCGGGTCCAAAAAATGGATTGAGGAACACAAAAATGGATTGAGGAACCCAAAAAAGGGTTGAGGAATGCAAAAATTGGGTCGGGTACCCAAAAATGGATTGAGGGTCCAAAAAAAGCATTCAGGAACGAAAAAATGGATTGAGGAACCCAAAAAAGTTCTGAGGAACCCAAAAATGGATTGAAGGACCAAAAAATGGATTGAAGAACCCAAAAATGGATTGAGGAACCCAAAAATGGATTGAGGAACCCAAAAATAGATTGAGGGACACAAAAATAAATTGAGAAACCCGAAAATGGATTCAGGGTCCAAAAAAAAGATTCAGGAACCCAAAAATAGACTCAAGAATCCAAAAATGGGCTGAAGAACCCAAAAATGGATTGAGGGACCAAAAGAAGATTGAGAAACCCAAAAATGGATTGAGGGTCCAAAAATTGGATTGAGGAACCCAAAAATTAATTGAGCAACACAAAAATGTTCTGAGGAAACCAAAAATGGGCTGATCGACCCAAAAATGGGCTGAGCGACCCAAAAGTGGTCTGAGGAACCCAAAAATGGATTGAGGAATCCAAAGATGCATTGAGGGACCAAAAAATAGATTGAAGAAACAAAAAAATGGATTCATGGAGCAAAACATGGTATTAAAACCCCCAAAATGGGGCTGAAGGCCCGAAAAATGGATTGAGGAGAACAAAAATGTTTTGAAGGACCCAAAAATGAATTGAGAAACACAAAAACTGAATTCAGGAACGCAAAAATGAATCGAGGAACCAAAAATGGTTTGAGGAACCCCAAAATAGACTGAGGAACCGAAAAGTGGGCTGCGGAACTCAAAAATAGTTTAAGGGACCCAAAAATGGATTGAGGAACCCAAAAATGGATTCAGTAAACCAAAACCGGATTGAGGAACCCAAAAATGGGCTGAAGAACCCAAAAGTGGATTGAGGGACCAAAACATAGATTGAGGAACCCAAAGAAGGATTGAGGGACCAAAAAATAGATTGAAGAAACAAAAAATGGATTCATGGTCCAAAAAATGGATTGAAGAACCCAAAAATGGGCTGAAGTCCCTAAAAATGGATTGAGGAAACCAAAAATGTATTGAAGGACCCAAACATGGATTGAGGAATCAAAAAATGGATTGAGGAACTTAAAAATGGATTGAGGAACCCAAAAATGGGCTGAGGGAAGCAAAAATGGATTGAGGAACGCCAAAATAGATTGAGGAAACCAAAAATGTTTTGAGGAACCCAAAAATGTTCTGAGAAACACAAAAATGGGCTGAGGGAAGCAAAAATGGATTGAGGAACGCCAAAATGGATTGAGGAAACCAAAAATGTTTTGAGGAACCCAAAAATGTTCTGAGAAACACAAAAATGGGCTGAGGGAACCAAAAATGGGCTGAGGGAACCAAAAATGGATTGAGGAACCCAAAAATGGATTGATGAATCTAAAAATGGAAAGAGGAGCCCAAGAATGGATTGAGGAACCCAAAAAAGGATTGAGGAACCCAAAAATGGATTGAGAGACCCAATAAAGGACTGAGGAACTAAAAAATGGACTGAGCTACCCAAAAATGGATTGAGGGTCCAAAAATTGGATTGAGGAACCAAAAAATGAATTGAGCAACACAAAAATGAGCTGAGGAAACCAAAAATGAGCGACCCCCAAAATGGTCTGAGGGAACCAAAAATGGATTGAGGAACGCCAAAATAGATTGAGGAACCCAAAAATGTTTGAGGAACCCAAAAATGTTCTGAGAAACACAAAAATGGTCTGAGGGAACCAAAAATGGGCTGAGGGAACCAAAAATGGATTGAGGAACCCAAAAATGGATTGATGAATCTAAAAATGGAAAGAGGAGCCCAAGAATGGATTGAGGAACCCAAAAAAGGATTGAGGAACCCAAAAATGGATTGAGAGACCCAATAAAGGACTGAGGAACTAAAAAATGGACTGAGCTACCCAAAAATGGATTGAGGGTCCAAAAATTGGATCGAGGAACCAAAACATGAATTGAGCAACACAAAAATGAGCTGAGGAAACCAAAAATGTGCGACCCCCAAAATGGTCTGAGGGAACCAAAAATGGATTGAGGAACTCAAAAATGGGCTGAGGGACACCAAAATTGACTGAGGAACCCCCCAAAAAATACAGGGACCCAAAAATGAGCTGAGGTATCAAGAAATGGATTGAGGGACAAAAAACCGGATTAAGCAACCCAGAAATGGGTGGAGAAACCCAAAAATGGATTGAGAAACTCAAAAATTGACTGAGGAATCAAAAAATGGATTGAGGAACCCCAAAATGGGTTGAGAAACCCAAAAATGGGCTAAAGAAGCCAAAAATGGATTGAGGAACTCACAAATGGATTGAGGAATCAAAAAATGGATTGAGGAACTTAAAAATGGATTGAGGAACCCAAAAATGTTCTGAGGAAACCAAACGTGGTCTGAGGAACCCAAAAATGGTCTGAGGGACCCAAAAATGGGCTGAGGGAACCAAAAATGGATTGAAGAAATCCAAAATAGATTGAGGAACCCAAAAATGTTCTGAGGAACCCAGAAATATTCTGAGAAACCCAAAAATGTTCTGAGGAACCCAAAAATGGGCTGAAGTCCCGAAAAATGGATTGAGGAAACCAGAAATGTATTGAAGGACACAAAAATGGATTGAGGAACACAAAAATTGAACTCAGGAACGCAAAAATGAATTGAGGAACCAAAAATGGATAGAGGAACCCAAAAATGGACTGAGGAACCTAAAAAAAGGGATAGGGACCCAAAAATGGGTTGGGGACCAAAAAACGGATTGAGGGTCTAAAAAATGGATTGAGGAATCAAAAAATGGATCGAGGAACTAAAAAATGGGCTGAGGAACCGAAAAAAAGGGCTGAGGACCTAAAAATGGATTGAGGGTCCAAAAAATGGGTTGCGGGTCCAAAAAATGGATTGAGGAACACAAAAATGGATTGAGGAACCCAAAAAAGGGTTGAGGAATGCAAAAATTGGGTCGGGTACCCAAAAATGGATTGAGGGTCCAAAAAAAGCATTCAGGAACGAAAAAATGGATTGAGGAACCCAAAAAAGTTCTGAGGAACCCAAAAATGGATTGAAGGACCAAAAAATGGATTGAAGAACCCAAAAATGGATTGAGGAACCCAAAAATGGATTGAGGAACCCAAAAATAGATTGAGGGACACAAAAATAAATTGAGAAACCCGAAAATGGATTCAGGGTCCAAAAAAAAGATTCAGGAACCCAAAAATAGACTCAAGAATCCAAAAATGGGCTGAAGAACCCAAAAATGGATTGAGGGACCAAAAGAAGATTGAGAAACCCAAAAATGGATTGAGGGTCCAAAAATTGGATTGAGGAACCCAAAAATTAATTGAGCAACACAAAAATGAGCTGAGGAAACCAAAAATGAGCGACCCCCAAAATGGTCTGAGGGAACCAAAAATGGATTGAGGAACTCACAAATGGGCTGAGGGACACCCAAATTGACTGAGGAACCCCCAAAAAAATACAGGGACCCAAAAATGAGCTGAGGTATCAAGAAATGGATTGAGGGACAAAAAACCGGATTAAGCAACCCAAAAATGGGTGGAGAAACCCAAAAATGGATTGAGGGACCAAAAGAAGATTGAGAAACCCAAAAATGGATTGAGGGTCCAAAAATTGGATTGAGGAACCCAAAAATTAATTGAGCAACACAAAAATGTTCTGAGGAAACCAAAAATGGGCTGATCGACCCAAAAATGGGCTGAGCGACCCAAAAGTGGTCTGAGGAACCCAAAAATGGATTGAGGAATCCAAAGATGCATTGAGGGACCAAAAAATAGATTGAAGAAACAAAAAAATGGATTCATGGAGCAAAACATGGTATTAAAACCCCCAAAATGGGGCTGAAGGCCCGAAAAATGGATTGAGGAGAACAAAAATGTTTTGAAGGACCCAAAAATGAATTGAGAAACACAAAAACTGAATTCAGGAACGCAAAAATGAATCGAGGAACCAAAAATGGTTTGAGGAACCCCAAAATAGACTGAGGAACCGAAAAGTGGGCTGCGGAACTCAAAAATAGTTTAAGGGACCCAAAAATGGATTGAGGAACCCAAAAATGGATTCAGTAAACCAAAAACGGATTGAGGAACCCAAAAATGGGCTGAAGAACCCAAAAGTGGATTGAGGGACCAAAACATAGATTGAGGAACCCAAAGAAGGATTGAGGGACCAAAAAATAGATTGAAGAAACAAAAAATGGATTCATGGTCCAAAAAATGGATTGAAGAACCCAAAAATGGGCTGAAGTCCCTAAAAATGGATTGAGGAAACCAAAAATGTATTGAAGGACCCAAACATGGATTGAGGAATCAAAAAATGGATTGAGGAACTTAAAAATGGATTGAGGAACCCAAAAATGGGCTGAGGGAAGCAAAAATGGATTGAGGAACGCCAAAATAGATTGAGGAAACCAAAAATGTTTTGAGGAACCCAAAAATATTCTGAGAAACACAAAAATGGGCTGAGGGAACCAAAAATGGGCTGAGGGAACCAAAAATGGATTGAGGAACCCAAAAATGGATTGATGAATCTAAAAATGGAAAGAGGAGCCCAAGAATGGATTGAGGAACCCAAAAAAGGATTGAGGAACCCAAAAATGGATTGAGAGACCCAATAAAGGACTGAGGAACTAAAAAATGGACTGAGCTACCCAAAAATGGATTGAGGGTCCAAAAATTGGATTGAGGAACCAAAAAATGAATTGAGCAACACAAAAATGAGCTGAGGAAACCAAAAATGAGCGACCCCCAAAATGGTCTGAGGGAACCAAAAATGGATTGAGGAACGCCAAAATAGATTGAGGAACCCAAAAATGTTTTGAGGAACCCAAAAATGTTCTGAGAAACACAAAAATGGGCTGAGGGAACCAAAAATGGGCTGAGGGAACCAAAAATGGATTGAGGAACCCAAAAATGGATTGATGAATCTAAAAATGGAAAGAGGAGCCCAAGAATGGATTGAGGAACCCAAAAAAGGATTGAGGAACCCAAAAATGGATTGAGAGACCCAATAAAGGACTGAGGAACTAAAAAATGGACTGAGCTACCCAAAAATGGATTGAGGGTCCAAAAATTGGATTGAGGAACCAAAACATGAATTGAGCAACACAAAAATGAGCTGAGGAAACCAAAAATGAGCGACCCCCAAAATGGTCTGAGGGAACCAAAAATGGATTGAGGAACTCAAAAATGGGCTGAGGGACACCAAAATTGACTGAGGAACCCCCCAAAAAATACAGGGACCCAAAAATGAGCTGAGGTATCAAGAAATGGATTGAGGGACAAAAAACCGGATTAAGCAACCCAGAAATGGGTGGAGAAACCCAAAAATGGATTGAGAAACTCAAAAATTGACTGAGGAATCAAAAAATGGATTGAGGAACCCCAAAATGGGTTGAGAAACCCAAAAATGGGCTAAAGAAGCCAAAAATGGATTGAGGAACTCACAAATGGATTGAGGAATCAAAAAATGGATTGAGGAACTTAAAAATGGATTGAGGAACCCAAAAATGTTCTGAGGAAACCAAACGTGGTCTGAGGAACCCAAAAATGGTCTGAGGGACCCAAAAATGGGCTGAGGGAACCAAAAATGGATTGAAGAAATCCAAAATAGATTGAGGAACCCAAAAATGTTCTGAGGAACCCAGAAATATTCTGAGAAACCCAAAAATGTTCTGAGGAACCCAAAAATGGGCTGAAGTCCCGAAAAATGGATTGAGGAAACCAGAAATGTATTGAAGGACACAAAAATGGATTGAGGAACACAAAAATTGAACTCAGGAACGCAAAAATGAATTGAGGAACCAAAAATGGATAGAGGAACCCAAAAATGGACTGAGGAACCTAAAAAAAGGGATAGGGACCCAAAAATGGGTTGGGGACCAAAAAACGGATTGAGGGTCTAAAAAATGGATTGAGGAATCAAAAAATGGATCGAGGAACTAAAAAATGGGCTGAGGAACCGAAAAAAAGGGCTGAGGACCTAAAAATGGATTGAGGGTCCAAAAAATGGGTTGCGGGTCCAAAAAATGGATTGAGGAACACAAAAATGGATTGAGGAACCCAAAAAAGGGTTGAGGAATGCAAAAATTGGGTCGGGTACCCAAAAATGGATTGAGGGTCCAAAAAAAGCATTCAGGAACGAAAAAATGGATTGAGGAACCCAAAAAAGTTCTGAGGAACCCAAAAATGGATTGAAGGACCAAAAAATGGATTGAAGAACCCAAAAATGGATTGAGGAACCCAAAAATGGATTGAGGAACCCAAAAATAGATTGAGGGACACAAAAATAAATTGAGAAACCCGAAAATGGATTCAGGGTCCAAAAAAAAGATTCAGGAACCCAAAAATAGACTCAAGAATCCAAAAATGGGCTGAAGAACCCAAAAATGGATTGAGGGACCAAAAGAAGATTGAGAAACCCAAAAATGGATTGAGGGTCCAAAAATTGGATTGAGGAACCCAAAAATTAATTGAGCAACACAAAAATGTTCTGAGGAAACCAAAAATGGGCTGATCGACCCAAAAATGGGCTGAGCGACCCAAAAGTGGTCTGAGGAACCCAAAAATGGATTGAGGAATCCAAAGATGCATTGAGGGACCAAAAAATAGATTGAAGAAACAAAAAAATGGATTCATGGAGCAAAACATGGTATTAAAACCCCCAAAATGGGGCTGAAGGCCCGAAAAATGGATTGAGGAGAACAAAAATGTTTTGAAGGACCCAAAAATGAATTGAGAAACACAAAAACTGAATTCAGGAACGCAAAAATGAATCGAGGAACCAAAAATGGTTTGAGGAACCCCAAAATAGACTGAGGAACCGAAAAGTGGGCTGCGGAACTCAAAAATAGTTTAAGGGACCCAAAAATGGATTGAGGAACCCAAAAATGGATTCAGTAAACCAAAAACGGATTGAGGAACCCAAAAATGGGCTGAAGAACCCAAAAGTGGATTGAGGGACCAAAACATAGATTGAGGAACCCAAAGAAGGATTGAGGGACCAAAAAATAGATTGAAGAAACAAAAAATGGATTCATGGTCCAAAAAATGGATTGAAGAAACCAAAAATGGGCTGAAGTCCCTAAAAATGGATTGAGGAAACCAAAAATGTATTGAAGGACCCAAACATGGATTGAGGAATCAAAAAATGGATTGAGGAACTTAAAAATGGATTGAGGAACCCAAAAATGGGCTGAGGGAAGAAAAAATGGATTGAGGAACGCCAAAATAGATTGAGGAAACCAAAAATGTTTTGAGGAACCCAAAAATATTCTGAGAAACACAAAAATGGGCTGAGGGAACCAAAAATGGGCTGAGGGAACCAAAAATGGATTGAGGGAACCAAAAATGGATTGAGGAACCCAAAAATGGATTGATGAATCTAAAAATGGAAAGAGGAGCCCAAGAATGGATTGAGGAACCCAAAAAAGGATTGAGGAACCCAAAAATGGATTGAGAGACCCAATAAAGGACTGAGGAACTAAAAAATGGACTGAGCTACCCAAAAATGGATTGAGGGTCCAAAAATTGGATTGAGGAACCAAAAAATGAATTGAGCAACACAAAAATGAGCTGAGGAAACCAAAAATGAGCGACCCCCAAAATGGTCTGAGGGAACCAAAAATGGATTGAGGAACTCAAAAATGGGCTGAGGGACACCAAAATTGACTGAGGAACCCCCCAAAAAATACAGGGACCCAAAAATGAGCTGAGGTATCAAGAAATGGATTGAGGGACAAAAAACCGGATTAAGCAACCCAGAAATGGGTGGAGAAACCCAAAAATGGATTGAGAAACTCAAAAATTGACTGAGGAATCAAAAAATGGATTGAGGAACCCCAAAATGGGTTGAGAAACCCAAAAATGGGCTAAAGAAGCCAAAAATGGATTGAGGAACTCACAAATGGATTGAGGAATCAAAAAATGGATTGAGGAACTTAAAAATGGATTGAGGAACCCAAAAATGTTCTGAGGAAACCAAACGTGGTCTGAGGAACCCAAAAATGGTCTGAGGGACCCAAAAATGGGCTGAGGGAACCAAAAATGGATTGAAGAAATCCAAAATAGATTGAGGAACCCAAAAATGTTCTGAGGAACCCAGAAATATTCTGAGAAACCCAAAAATGTTCTGAGGAACCCAAAAATGGGCTGAAGTCCCGAAAAATGGATTGAGGAAACCAGAAATGTATTGAAGGACACAAAAATGGATTGAGGAACACAAAAATTGAACTCAGGAACGCAAAAATGAATTGAGGAACCAAAAATGGATAGAGGAACCCAAAAATGGACTGAGGAACCTAAAAAAAGGGATAGGGACCCAAAAATGGGTTGGGGACCAAAAAACGGATTGAGGGTCTAAAAAATGGATTGAGGAATCAAAAAATGGATCGAGGAACTAAAAAATGGGCTGAGGAACCGAAAAAAAGGGCTGAGGACCTAAAAATGGATTGAGGGTCCAAAAAATGGGTTGCGGGTCCAAAAAATGGATTGAGGAACACAAAAATGGATTGAGGAACCCAAAAAAGGGTTGAGGAATGCAAAAATTGGGTCGGGTACCCAAAAATGGATTGAGGGTCCAAAAAAAGCATTCAGGAATGAAAAAATGGATTGAGGAACCCAAAAAAGTTCTGAGGAACCCAAAAATGGTTTGAAGGACCAAAAAATGGATTGAAGAACCCAAAAATGGATTGAGGAACCCAAAAATGGATTGAGGAACCCAAAAATACATTGAGGGACACAAAAATAAATTGAGAAACCCGAAAATGGATTCAGGGTCCAAAAAAAAGATTCAGGAACCCAAAAATAGACTCAAGAATCCAAAAATGGGCTGAAGAACCCAAAAATGGATTGAGGGACCAAAAGAAGATTGAGAAACCCAAAAATGGATTGAGGGTCCTAAAATTGGATTGAGGAACCCAAAAATTAATTGAGCAACACAAAAATGTTCTGAGGAAACCAAAAATGGGCTGATTGACCCAAAAATGGGCTGAGCGACCCAAAAGTGGTCTGAGGAACCCAAAAATGGATTGAGGAATCCAAAGATGCATTGAGGGACCAAAAAATAGATTGAAGAAACAAAAAAATGGATTCATGGAGCAAAACATGGTATTAAAACCCCCAAAATGGGGCTGAAGGCCCGAAAAATGGATTGAGGAGAACAAAAATGTTTTGAAGGACCCAAAAATGAATTGAGAAACACAAAAACTGAATTCAGGAACGCAAAAATGAATCGAGGAACCAAAAATGGTTTGAGGAACCCCAAAATAGACTGAGGAACCGAAAAGTGGGCTGCAGAACTCAAAAATAGTTTAAGGGACCCAAAAATGGATTGAGGAACCCAAAAATGGATTCAGTAAACCAAAAACGGATTGAGGAACCCAAAAATGGGCTGAAGAACCCAAAAGTGGATTGAGGGACCAAAACATAGATTGAGGAACCCAAAGAAGGATTGAGGGACCAAAAAATAGATTGAAGAAACAAAAAATGGATTCATGGTCCAAAAAATGGATTGAAGAACCCAAAAATGGGCTGAAGTCCCTAAAAATGGATTGAGGAAACCAAAAATGTATTGAAGGACCCAAACATGGATTGAGGAATCAAAAAATGGATTGAGGAACTTAAAAATGGATTGAGGAACCCAAAAATGGGCTGAGGGAAGCAAAAATGGATTGAGGAACGCCAAAATAGATTGAGGAAACCAAAAATGTTTTGAGGAACCCAAAAATATTCTGAGAAACACAAAAATGGGCTGAGGGAACCAAAAATGGGCTGAGGGAACCAAAAATGGATTGAGGAACCCAAAAATGGATTGATGAATCTAAAAATGGAAAGAGGAGCCCAAGAATGGATTGAGGAACCCAAAAAAGGATTGAGGAACCCAAAAATGGATTGAGAGACCCAATAAAGGACTGAGGAACTAAAAATGGACTGAGCTACCCAAAAATGGATTGAGGGTCCAAAAATTGGATTGAGGAACCAAAACATGAATTGAGCAACACAAAAATGAGCTGAGGAAACCAAAAATGAGCGACCCCCAAATGGTCTGAGGGAACGAAAAATGGATTGAGGAACTCAAAAATGGGCTGAGGGACACCAAAATTGACTGAGGAACCCCCCAAAAAATACAGGGACCCAAAAATGAGCTGAGGTATCAAGAAATGGATTGAGGGACAAAAAACCGGATTAAGCAACCCAGAAATGGTGGAGAAACCCCAAAATGGATTGAGAAACTCAAAAATTGACTGAGGAATCAAAAAATGGATTGAGGAACCCCAAAATGGGTTGAGAAACCCAAAAATGGGCTAAAGAAGCCAAAAATGGATTGAGGAACTCACAAATGGATTGAGGAATCAAAAAATGGATTGAGGAACTTAAAAATGGATTGAGGAACCCAAAAATGTTCTGAGGAAACCAAACGTGGTCTGAGGAACCCAAAAATGGTCTGAGGGACCCAAAAATGGGCTGAGGGAACCAAAAATGGATTGAAGAAATCCAAAATAGATTGAGGAACCCAAAAATGTTCTGAGGAACCCAGAAATATTCTGAGAACCCAAAAATGTTCTGAGGAACCCAAAATGGGCTGAAGTCCCGAAAAATGGATTGAGGAAACCAGAAATGTATTGAAGGACCCAAAAATGGATTGAGGAACACAAAAATTGAACTCAGGAACGCAAAAAGGAATTGAGGAACCAAAAATGGATAGAGGAACCCAAAAATGGACTGAGGGACCCAAAAATGGGCTGAGGAACCTAAAAAAAAGGGATAGGGACCCAAAAATGGGTTGGGGACCAAAAACGGATTGAGGGTCTAAAAAATGGATTGAGGAATCAAAAAATGGATCGAGGAACTAAAAAATGGGCTGAGGAACCGAAAAAAAGGGCTGAGGACCTAAAAATGGATTGAGGGTCCAAAAAAATGGGTTGCGGGTCCAAAAAATGGATTGAGGAACACAAAAATGGATTGAGGAACCCAAAAAAGGGTTGAGGAATGCAAAAATTGGGTCAGGTACCCAAAAATGGATTGAGGGTCCAAAAAAAGCATTCAGGAACGAAAAAATGGATTGAGGAACCCAAAAAAGTTCTGAGGAACCCAAAAATGGATTGAAGGACCAAAAAATGGATTGAGAACCCAAAATGGATTGAGGAACCCAAAAATGGATTGAGGAACCCAAAAATAGATTGAGGGACACAAAAATAAATTGAGAAACCCGAAAATGGATTCAGGGTCCAAAAAAAAGATTCAGGAACCCAAAAATAGACTCAAGAATCCAAAAATGGGCTGAAGAACCAAAAATGGATTGAGGGACCAAAAGAAGATTGAGAAACCCAAAAATGGATTGAGGGTCCTAAAATTGGATTGAGGAACCCAAAAATTAATTGAGCAACACAAAAATGTTCTGAGGAAACCAAAAAATGGGCTGATCAACCCAAAAATGGGCTGAGCGACCCAAAAGTGGTCTGAGGAACCCAAAAATGGATTGAGGAATCCAAAGATGCATTGAGGGACCAAAAAATAGATTGAAGAAACAAAAAATGGATTCATGGAGCAAAACATGGTATTAAAACCCCCAAAATGGGCTGAAGGCCCGAAAAATGGATTGAGGAGAACAAAAATGTTTTGAAGGACCCAAAAATGAATTGAGGAACACAAAAATTGAATTCAGGAACGCAAAAATGAATCGAGGAACCAAAAATGGTTTGAGGAACCCCAAAATAGACTGAGGAACCGAAAAGTGGGCTGCGGAACTCAAAAATAGTTTAAGGGACCCAAAAATGGATTGAGGAACCCAAAAATGGATTCAGTAAACCAAAAACGGATTGAGGAACCCAAAAATGGGCTGAAGAACCCAAAAGTGGATTGAGGGACCAAAACATAGATTGGGGAACCCAAAGAAGGATTGAGGGACCAAAAATAGATTGAAGAAACAAAAAATGGATTCATGGTCCAAAAAATGGATTGAAGAACCCAAAAATGGGCTGAAGTCCCTAAAAATGGATTGAGGAAACCAAAAATGTATTGAAGGACCCAAACATGGATTGAGGAATCAAAAAATGGATTGAGGAACTTAAAAATGGATTGAGGAACCCAAAAATGGGCTGAGGGAAGCAAAATGGATTGAGGAACGCCAAAATAGATTGAGGAAACCAAAAATGTTTTGAGGACCCAAAAATATTCTGAGAAACACAAAAATGGGCTGAGGGAACCAAAAATGGGCTGAGGGAACCAAAAATGGATTGAGGAACCCAAAATGGATTGATGAATCTAAAAATGGAAAGAGGAGCCCAAGAATGGATTGAGGAACCCAAAAAAAGGATTGAGGAACCCAAAAATGGATTGAGAGACCCAATAAAGGACTGAGGAACTAAAAAATGGACTGAGCTACCCAAAAATGGATTGAGGGTCCAAAAATTGGATTGAGGAACCAAAAATGAATTGAGCAACACAAAATGAGCTGAGGAAACCAAAAATGAGCGACCCCCAAAATGGTCTGAGGGAACCAAAAATGGATTGAGGAACTCAAAAATGGGCTGAGGGACACCAAAATTGACCTGAGGAACCCCCCAAAAAATACAGGGACCCAAAAAATGAGCTGAGGTATCAAGAAATGGATTGAGGGACAAAAAACCGGATTAAGCAACCCAGAAATGGGTGGAGAAACCCAAAAATGGATTGAGAAACTCAAAAATTGACTGAGGAATCAAAAAATGGATTGAGGAACCCCAAAATGGGTTGAGAAACCCAAAAATGGGCTAAAGAAGCCAAAATGGATTGAGGAACTCACAAATGGATTGAGGAATCAAAAAATGGATTGAGGAACTTAAAATGGATTGAGGAACCCAAAAATGTTCTGAGGAAACCAAACGTGGTCTGAGGAACCCAAAAATGGTCTGAGGGACCCAAAAATGGGCTGAGGGAACCAAAAATGGATTGAAGAAATCCAAAATAGATTGAGGAACCCAAAAATGTTCTGAGGAACCCAGAAATATTCTGAGAAACCCAAAAATGTTCTGAGGAACCCAAAAATGGGCTGAAGTCCCGAAAAATGGATTGAGGAAACCAGAAATGTATTGAAGGACACAAAAATGGATTGAGGAACACAAAAATTGAACTCAGGAACGCAAAAATGAATTGAGGAACCAAAAATGGATAGAGGAACCCAAAAATGGACTGAGGGACCCAAAAATGGGCTGAGGAACCTAAAAAAAGGCATAGGGACCCAAAAAAGGGTTGGGGACCAAAAAACGGATTGAGGGTCTAAAAAATGGATTGAGGAATCAAAAAATGGATCGAGGAACTAAAAAATGGGCTGAGGAACCGAAAAAAAGGGCTGAGGACCTAAAAATGGATTGAGGGTCCAAAAAATGGGTTGCGGGTCCAAAAAATGGATTGAGGAACACAAAAATGGATTGAGGAACCCAAAAAAGGGTTGAGGAATGCAAAAAATTGGGTCAGGTACCCAAAAATGGATTGAGGGTCCAAAAAAAGCATTCAGGAACGAAAAAATGGATTGAGGAACCCAAAAAAGTTCTGAGGAACCCAAAAATGGATTGAAGGACCAAAAAATGGATTGAAGAACCCAAAAATGGATTGAGGAACCCAAAAATGGATTGAGGAAACCCAAAAATAGATTGAGGGACACAAAAATAAATTGAGAAACCCGAAAATGGATTCAGGGTCCAAAAAAAAGATTCAGGAACCCAAAAATAGACTCAAGAATCCAAAAATGGGCTGAAGAACCCAAAAATGGATTGAGGGACCAAAAGAAGATTGAGAAACCCAAAAATGGATTGAGGGTCCTAAAATTGGATTGAGGAACCCAAAAATTAATTGAGCAACACAAAAATGTTCTGAGGAAACCAAAATGGGCTGATCAACCCAAAAATGGCTGAGCGACCCAAAAGTGGTCTGAGGAACCCAAAAATGGATTGAGGAATCCAAAGATGCATTGAGGGACCAAAAAATAGATTGAAGAAACAAAAAAATGGATTCATGGAGCAAAACATGGTATTAAAACCCCCAAAATGGGCTGAAGGCCCGAAAAATGGATTGAGGAGAACAAAAATGTTTTGAAGGACCCAAAAATGAATTGAGGAACACAAAAATTGAATTCAGGAACGCAAAAATGAATCGAGGAACCAAAAATGGTTTGAGGAACCCAAAATAGACTGAGGAACCGAAAAGTGGGCTGCGGAACTCAAAAATAGTTTAAGGGACCCAAAAATGGATTGAGGAACCCAAAAATGGATTCAGTAAACCAAAAACGGATTGAGGAACCCAAAAATGGGCTGAAGAACCCAAAAGTGGATTGAGGGACCAAAACATAGATTGGGGAACCCAAAGAAGGATTGAGGGACCAAAAAATAGATTGAAGAAACAAAAAATGGATTCATGGTCCAAAAAATGGATTGAAGAACCCAAAAATGGGCTGAAGTCCCTAAAAATGGATTGAGGAAACCAAAAATGTATTGAAGGACCCAAACATGGATTGAGGAATCAAAAATGGATTGAGGAACTTAAAAATGGATTGAGGAACCCAAAAATGGGCTGAGGGAAGCAAAAATGGATTGAGGAACGCCAAAATAGATTGAGGAAACCAAAAATGTTTTGAGGAACCCAAAAATATTCTGAGAAACACAAAAATGGGCTGAGGGAACCAAAAATGGGCTGAGGAACCAAAAATGGATTGAGGAACCCAAAAATGGATTGATGAATCTAAAAATGGAAAGAGGAGCCCAAGAATGGATTGAGGAACCCAAAAAAGGATTGAGGAACCCAAAAATGGATTGAGAGACCCAATAAAGGACTGAGGAACTAAAAAATGGACTGAGCTACCCAAAAATGGATTGAGGTCCAAAAATTGGATTGAGGAACCAAAAAATGAATTGAGCAACACAAAAATGAGCTGAGGAAACCAAAAATGAGCGACCCCCAAAATGGTCTGAGGGAACCAAAAATGGATTGAGGAACTCAAAAATGGGCTGAGGGACACCAAAATTGACTGAGGAACCCCCCAAAAAATACAGGGACCCAAAAATGAGCTGAGGTATCAAGAAATGGATTGAGGGACAAAAAACCGGATTAAGCAACCCAGAAATGGGTGGAGAAACCCAAAAATGGATTGAGAAACTCAAAAATTGACTGAGGAATCAAAAAATGGATGAGGAACCCCAAAATGGTTGAGAAACCCAAAAATGGGCTAAAGAAGCCAAAAATGGATTGAGGAACTCACAAATGGATTGAGGAATCAAAAAATGGATTGAGGAACTTAAAAATGGATTGAGGAACCCAAAAATGTTCTGAGGAAACCAAACGTGGTCTGAGGAACCCAAAAATGGTCTGAGGGACCCAAAAATGGGCTGAGGGAACCAAAAATGGATTGAAGAAATCCAAAATAGATTGAGGAACCCAAAAATGTTCTGAGGAACCCAGAAATATTCTGAGAAACCCAAAAATGTTCTGAGGAACCCAAAAATGGGCTGAAGTCCCGAAAAATGGATTGAGGAAACCAGAAATGTATTGAAGGACACAAAAATGGATTGAGGAACACAAAAATTGAACTCAGGAACGCAAAAATGAATTGAGGAACCAAAAATGGATAGAGGAACCCAAAAATGGACTGAGGGACCCAAAAATGGGCTGAGGAACCTAAAAAAAGGCATAGGGACCCAAAAAAGGGTTGGGGACCAAAAAACGGATTGAGGGTCTAAAAAATGGATTGAGGAATCAAAAAATGGATCGAGGAACTAAAAAATGGGCTGAGGAACCGAAAAAAGGGCTGAGGACCTAAAAATGGATTGAGGGTCCAAAAAATGGGTTGCGGGTCCAAAAAATGGATTGAGGAACACAAAAATGGATTGAGGAACCCAAAAAAAGGGTTGAGGAATGCAAAAAATTGGGTCAGGTACCCAAAAATGGATTGAGGGTCCAAAAAAAGCATTCAGGAACGAAAAAAATGGATTGAGGAACCCAAAAAAGTTCTGAGGAACCCAAAAATGGATTGAAGGACCAAAAAATGGATTGAAGAACCCAAAAATGGATTGAGGAACCAAAAATGGATTGAGGAACCCAAAAATAGATTGAGGGCACAAAAATAAATTGAGAACCCGAAAATGGATTCAGGGTCCAAAAAAAGATTCAGGAACCCAAAAATAGACTCAAGAATCCAAAAATGGGCTGAAGAACCCAAAAATGGATTGAGGGACCAAAAGAAGATTGAGAAACCCAAAAATGGATTGAGGGTCCTAAAATTGGATTGAGGAACCCAAAAATTAATTGAGCAACACAAAAATGTTCTGAGGAAACCAAAAATGGGCTGATCAACCCAAAAATGGGCTGAGCGACCCAAAAGTGGTCTGAGGAACCCAAAAATGGATTGAGGAATCCAAAGATGCATTGAGGGACCAAAAAATAGATTGAAGAAACAAAAAAATGGATTCATGGAGCAAAACATGGTATTAAAACCCCAAAATGGGCTGAAGGCCCGAAAAATGGATTGAGGAGAACAAAAATGTTTTGAAGGACCCAAAAATGAATTGAGGAACACAAAAATTGAATTCAGGAACGCAAAAATGAATCGAGGAACCAAAAATGGTTTGAGGAACCCCAAAAATAGACTGAGGAACCGAAAAGTGGGCTGCGGAACTCAAAATAGTTTAAGGGACCCAAAAATGGATTGAGGAACCCAAAAATGGATTCAGTAAACCAAAAACGGATTGAGGAACCCAAAAATGGGCTGAAGAACCCAAAAGTGGATTGAGGGACCAAAACATAGATTGAGGAACCCAAAGAAGGATTGAGGGACCAAAAAATAGATTGAAGAAACAAAAAATGGATTCATGGTCCAAAAAATGGATTGAAGAACCCAAAAATGGGCTGAAGTCCCTAAAAATGGATTGAGGAAACCAAAAATGTATTGAAGGACCCAAACATGGATTGAGGAATCAAAAAATGGATTGAGGAACTTAAAAATGGATTGAGGAACCCAAAAATGGGCTGAGGGAAGCAAAATGGATTGAGGAACGCCAAAATAGATTGAGGAAACCAAAAATGTTTTGAGGAACCCAAAAATATTCTGAGAAACACAAAAATGGGCTGAGGGAACCAAAAATGGGCTGAGGGAACCAAAATGGATTGAGGAACCCAAAATGGATTGATGAATCTAAAAATGGAAAGAGGAGCCCAAGAATGGATTGAGGAACCCAAAAAAGGATTGAGGAACCCAAAAATGGATTGAGAGACCCAATAAAGGACTGAGGAACTAAAAAATGGACTGAGCTACCCAAAAATGGATTGAGGGTCCAAAAATTGGATTGAGGAACCAAAAAATGAATTGAGCAACACAAAAATGAGCTGAGGAAACCAAAAATGAGCGACCCCCAAAATGGTCTGAGGGAACCAAAAATGGATTGAGGAACTCAAAAATGGGCTGAGGGACACCAAAATTGACTGAGGAACCCCCAAAAAATACAGGGACCCAAAAATGAGCTGAGGTATCAAGAAATGGATTGAGGGACAAAAAACCGGATTAAGCAACCCAGAAATGGGTGGAGAAACCCAAAAATGGATTGAGAAACTCAAAAATTGACTGAGGAATCAAAAAATGGATTGAGGAACCCCAAAATGGGTTGAGAAACCCAAAAATGGGCTAAAGAAGCCAAAAATGGATTGAGGAACTCACAAATGGATTGAGGAATCAAAAAATGGATTGAGGAACTTAAAAATGGATTGAGGAACCCAAAAATGTTCTGAGGAAACCAAACGTGGTCTGAGGAACCCAAAAATGGTCTGAGGGACCCAAAAAATGGGCTGAGGGAACCAAAAATGGATTGAAGAAATCCAAAATAGATTGAGGAACCCAAAAATGTTCTGAGGAACCCAGAAATATTCTGAGAAACCCAAAAATGTTCTGAGGAACCCAAAAATGGGCTGAAGTCCCGAAAAATGGATTGAGGAAACCAGAAATGTATTGAAGGACACAAAAATGGATTGAGGAACACAAAAATTGAACTCAGGAACGCAAAAATGAATTGAGGAACCAAAAATGGATAGAGGAACCCAAAAATGGACTGAGGGACCCAAAAATGGGCTGAGGAACCTAAAAAAAGGGATAGGGACCCAAAAAAGGGTTGGGGACCAAAAAACGGATTGAGGGTCTAAAAAATGGATTGAGGAATCAAAAAATGGATCGAGGAACTAAAAAATGGGCTGAGGAACCGAAAAAAAGGGCTGAGGACCTAAAAATGGATTGAGGGTCCAAAAAATGGGTTGCGGGTCCAAAAAATGGATTGAGGAACACAAAAATGGATTGAGGAACCCAAAAAAGGGTTGAGGAATGCAAAAATTGGGTCAGGTACCCAAAAATGGATTGAGGGTCCAAAAAAAGCATTCAGGAACGAAAAAATGGATTGAGGAACCCAAAAAAGATCTGAGGAACCCAAAAATGGATTGAAGGACCAAAAAATGGATTGAAGAACCCAAAAAATGGATTGAGGAACCCAAAAATGGATTGAGGAACCCAAAAATACATTGAGGGACACAAAAATAAATTGAGAAACCCGAAAATGGATTCAGGGTCCAAAAAAAAGATTCAGGAACCCAAAAATAGACTCAAGAATCCAAAAATGGGCTGAAGAACCCAAAAATGGATTGAGGGACCAAAAGAAGATTGAGAAACCCAAAATGGATTGAGGGTCCTAAAATTGGATTGAGGACCCAAAAATTAATTGAGCAACACAAAAATGTTCTGAGGAAACCAAAAATGGGTCTGATTGACCCAAAAATGGGCTGAGCGACCCAAAAGTGGTCTGAGGAACCCAAAAATGGATTGAGGAATCCAAAGATGCATTGAGGGACCAAAAAATAGATTGAAGAAACAAAAAAATGGATTCATGGAGCAAAACATGGTATTAAAACCCCCAAAATGGGCTGAAGGCCCGAAAAATGGATTGAGGAGAACAAAAATGTTTTGAAGGACCCAAAAATGAATTGAGAAACACAAGAACTGAATTCAGGAACGCAAAAATGAATCGAGGAACCAAAAATGGTTTGAGGAACCCCAAAATAGACTGAGGAACCGAACAGTGGGCTGCGGAACTCAAAAATAGTTTAAGGGACCCAAAAATGGATTGAGGAACCCAAAAATGGATTCAGTAAACCAAAAACGGATTGAGGAACCCAAAAATGGGCTGAAGAACCCAAAGTGGATTGAGGGACCAAAACATAGATTGAGGAACCCAAAGAAGGATTGAGGGACCAAAAAATAGATTGAAGAAACAAAAAATGGATTCATGGTCCAAAAAATGGATTGAAGAACCCAAAAATGGGCTGAAGTCCCTAAAAATGGATTGAGGAAACCAAAAATGTATTGAAGGACCCAAACATGGATTGAGGAATCAAAAATGGATTGAGGAACTTAAAAATGGATTGAGGAACCCAAAAATGGGCTGAGGGAAGCAAAAATGGATTGAGGAACGCCAAAATAGATTGAGGAAACCAAAAACGTTTTGAGGAACCCAAAAATATTCTGAGAAACACAAAAATGGGCTGAGGGAACCAAAAATGGGCTGAGGGAACCAAAAAAGGGTTGAGGAACCCAAAAATGGATAGAGGAACCCAAAAAAGTTCTGAGGAACCCAAAAATGGATTGAAGGACCAAAAAATGGATTGAGGAAACCAAAAATGGATTGAGGAACCCAAAATGGATTGAGGAACCCAAAAATAGATTGAGGGACCCGAAAACGGATTCAGGGACCAAAAAAAAGATTCAGGAACCCAAAATAGATTCAGGAATCTAAAAATGGGCTGAAGAAGCCAAAAATGGATTGAGGGACCAAAAGAAGATTGAGGAACCCAAAAATGGATTGAGAGACCAAAAAAAGGATTGAGGAACCCAAAATGGACTGAGGTACCAAAAAATGGATTGAGGGTCCTAAAATTGGATTGAGGAACCCAAAAATGAATTGAGCAACACAAAAATGTCCTGAGGAAACCAAAAATGGGCTGAGCGACCCAAAAATGGGCTGAGCGACCCAAAAGTGGGCTGAGGAACCCAAAAATGGATTGAGGAATCCAAAGATGCATTGAGGGACCAAAAAATAGATTGAAGAAACAAAAAATGGATTCATGTAGCAAAACATGGTATTAAAACCTCAAAAATGGGCTGAAGGCCCGAAAAATGGATTGAGGAGAACAAAAATGTTTTGAAGGACCCAAAAATGAATTGAGGAACACAAAATGGTTTGAGGAACCCCAAAATAGACTGAGGAACTGAAAAATGTGCTGCGGAACTCAAAAATAGCTTAAGGGACCCAAAAATGGATTGAGGATCCCAAAAATGGATTCAGTAAACCAAAAACGGATTGAGGAACCCAAAAATGGGCTGAAGAACCCAAAAGTGGATTGAGGGACCAAAACATAGATTGAGGAACCCAAAGAAGGATTGAGGGACCAAAAAATAGATTGAAGAAACAAAACATGGATTCATGGACCAAAAAAGGGATTGAGGAACCCAAAAATGTTCTGAGGAACCCAAAAATGGATTGAGGAACCCAAAAATGGACTGAGGGACCCAAAAATGGGCTGAGGGAACCAAAACTGCATTGAGGAATGCCAAAATGGATTGAGGAATGTCAAAATAGATTGAGGAACCCAAAAATGTTTTGAGGAACCCAAAAATATTCTGAGAAACACAGAAATGGACTGAGGGAACCAAAATGGATTGAGGAACCCAAAACAAGATTGATGAACCTAAAAATGGACTGAGGAACCCAAGAATGGATTGAGGAACCCAAAAAAGGATTGAGGAACCCAAAAATGGATTGGGAACCCACAAAAAAGGATAGAGGGACCAAAAATAGATTCAGGAACCCAGAAATGGTCTGAGGAACGCCGAAATGTGCTGAAGGATCCCAAAATGGATTGAGGGACCCAAAAATGGATTGAGGAACCCAAAAATGGGCTGAGAGACCAAAAATGGATTGAGGAACCCAAAAATGGATTGAAGGAAAAAAAAATGGATTGAGGAACTCAAAAATGTATTGAGGAATCGAAGAATGGATTGAGGAAACCAAAACTATCCTGAGAGAACAAAAAATCGATTCAGGAACCCAAAATGGACTGAGGGAATCAAAAATGGATTGAGGAACGCCAAAATAAATTGAGGAACCCAAAAATGTTCTGAGAAACACAAAAATGGGCTGAGGGAACCAAAATGGATTGAGTGAACCCAAAACAAGATTGATGAATCCAAAAATGGAAAGAGGAACCCAAGAATGGATTGAAGAACCCAAAAAAGGATTGAGGAACCCAAAATGGATTGAGAGACCCAATAAAGGACTGAGGAACATAAAAAATGGACTGAGCTACCCAAAAATGGATTGAGGGTCCAAAAATTGGATTGAGGAACCAAAAAATGAATTGAGCAACACAAAAATGAGCTGAGGAAACCAAAAATGTGCGACCCCCAAAATGGTCTGAGGGAACCAAAAATGGATTGAGGAACTCAAAAATGGGCTGAGGGACACCAAAATTGACTGAGGAACCCCCAAAAAATACAGGGACCCCAAAATGAGCTGAGTATCAAGAAATGGATTGAGGGACAAAAAACCGGATTAAGCAACCCAGAATGGGTGGAGAAACCCAAAAATGGATTGAGAAACTCAAAAATTGACTGAGGAATCAAAAAATGGATTGAGGAACCCCAAAATGGGTTGAGAAACCCAAAAATGGGCTAAAGAAGCCAAAAATGGATTGAGGAACTCACAAATGGATTGAGGAATCAAAAAATGGATTGAGGAACTTAAAATGGATTGAGGAACCAAAAATGTTCTGAGGAAACCAAACGTGGTCTGAGGAACCCAAAAATGGTCTGAGGGACCCAAAAATGGGCTGAGGGAACCAAAAATGGATTGAAGAAATCCAAAATAGATTGAGGAACCCAAAATGTTCTGAGGAACCCAGAAATATTCTGAGAAACCCAAAAATGTTCTGAGGAACCCAAAAATGGGCTGAAGTCCCGAAAAATGGATTGAGGAAACCAGAAATGTATTGAAGGACACAAAAATGGATTGAGAACACAAAAATTGAACTCAGGAACGCAAAATGAATTGAGGAACCAAAAATGGATAGAGGAACCCAAAAATGGACTGAGGGACCCAAAAATGGGCTGAGGAACCTAAAAAAGGGATAGGGACCCAAAAAAGGGTTGGGGACCAAAAAACGGATTGAGGGTCTAAAAAATGGATTGAGGAATCAAAAAATGGATCGAGGAACTAAAAAATGTGCTGAGGAACCGAAAAAAAGGGCTGAGGACCTAAAAATGGATTGAGGGTCCAAAAAATGGGTTGCGGGTCCAAAAAATGGATTGAGGAACACAAAAATGGATTGAGGAAACCAAAAAAGGGTTGAGGAATGCAAAAATTGGGTCAGGTACCCAAAAATGGATTGAGGGTCCAAAAAAGCATTCAGGAACGAAAAAATGGATTGAGGAACCCAAAAAAGATCTGAGGAACCCAAAAATGGATTGAAGGACCAAAAATGGATTGAAGAACCAAAAATGGATTGAGGAACCCAAAAATGGATTGAGGAATCCAAAAATACATTGAGGGACACAAAAATAAATTGAGAAACCCGAAAATGGATTCAGGGTCCAAAAAAAAGATTCAGGAACCCAAAAATAGACTCAAGAATCCAAAAATGGGCTGAAGAACCCAAAATGGATTGAGACCAAAAGAAGATTGAGAAACCCAAAAATGGATTGAGGGTCCTAAAATTGGATTGAGGAACCCAAAAATTAATTGAGCAACACAAAAATGTTCTGAGGAAACCAAAAATGGGCTGATTGACCCAAAAATGGGCTGAGCGACCCAAAAGTGGTCTGAGGAACCCAAAAATGGATTGAGGAATCCAAAGATGCATTGAGGGACCAAAAAATAGATTGAAGAAACAAAAAAATGGATTCATGGAGCAAAACATGGTATTAAAACCCCCAAAATGGGCTGAAGGCCCGAAAAATGGATTGAGGAGAACAAAAATGTTTTGAAGGACCCAAAAATGAATTGAGGAACACAAAAATTGAATTCAGGAACGCAAAAATGAATCGAGGAACCAAAAATGGTTTGAGGAACCCCAAAATAGACTGAGGAACCGAAAAGTGGGCTGCGGAACTCAAAAATAGTTTAAGGGACCCAAAAATGGATTGAGGAACCCAAAAATGGATTCAGTAAACCAAAAACGGATTGAGGAACCCAAAAATGGGCTGAAGAACCCAAAAGTGGATTGAGGGACCAAAACATAGATTGAGGAACCCAAAGAAGGATTGAGGGACCAAAAAATAGATTGAAGAAACAAAAAATGGATTCATGGACCAAAAAATGGATTGAAGAACCCAAAAATGGGCTGAAGTCCCTAAAAATGGATTGAGGAAACCAAAAATGTATTGAAGGACCCAAACATGGATTGAGGAATCAAAAAATGGATTGAGGAACTTAAAAATGGATTGAGGAACCCAAAAATGGGCTGAGGGACCCAAAAATGGGCTGAGGGAAGGAAAAATGGATTGAGGAGCGCCAAAATAGATTGAGGAAACCAAAAATGTTTTGAGGAACCCAAAAATATTCTGAGAAACACAAAAAATGGGCTGAGGGAACCAAAAATGGACTGAGGGAACAAAAAATGGATTGAGGAACCCAAAACCAGATTGATGAACCTAAGAATGGATTGAGGAACCCAAGAATGGATTGAGGAACCCAAAAAAGGATTGAGGAACCCAAAAATGGATTGGGAACCCAAAAAAAGGATAGAGGGACCAAAAAATAGATTCAGGAACACAAAAATGGTCTGAGGAACCCCGAAATGTGCTGAAGAAGCCCAAGATGGATTGACGGAGCCAAAAATGGTTTGAGGAACCCCAAAATAGACCGAGGAACCGAAAAATGGGCTGTAGAACCCAAAAATAGATTAAGGGACCAAAAATTGGATTGAGGAACCCCAAAATGTTTTCAGTAAACCAAAAGCGGATTGAGGAACCGAAAAATGGGCTGAAGACCCCAAAAGTAGATTGAGGGACCAAAAAAAGGATTGAGGAACCCAAAAATGGATTGAGGAAACGAAAAATGGATTCAGGGACCAAAAAATGGATTGAGGAACCCAAGAATGGATTGAGGAACCCAAAAATAAGCTGAGAGACCAAAAAATGGATTGAGGAACCCCAAAATGGATTGAAGGACTAAAAAATGGATTGAGGAACTCAAAAATGTATTGAGGAACCGAAGAATGGATTGAGGAAACAAAAAATATCCTGAGAGACCAAAAAATCGATTCAGGAACCCAATAATGGACTGAGGGAATCAAAAATGGACTGAGGAACACCAAAATAAATTGAGGAACCCAAAAATGTTCTGAGAAACACAATAATGGGCTGAGGGAACCAAAAATGGGCTGAGGGAACCAAAAATGAATTGAGGAACCAAAAACCAGATTGATGAATCTAAAAATGGAAAGAGGAACTCAAGAATGGATTGAGGAACCCAAAAATGGATTGAGAGACCCAATAAAGGACTGAGGAACTAAGAAATGGACTGAGCTACCCAAAAATGGATTGAGGGTCCAAAAATTGGATTGAGGAACCAAAAAATGAATTGAGCAACACAAAAATGAGCTGAGGAAACCAAAAATGGGCTGAGCGACCCAAAAATGGGCTGAGCGACCCAAAAGTGGGCTGAGGAACCCAATAATGGATTGAGGAATCCAAAGATGCATTGAGGGACCAAAAAATAGATTGAAGAAACAAAAAAATGGATTCATGGAGCAAAACATGGTATTAAAACCCCAAAAATGGGCTGAAGGCCCGAAAAATGGATTGAGGAGAACAAAAATGTATTGAAGGACCCAAAAATGAATTGAGAAACACAAAAATTGAATTCAGGAACGCAAAAATGAATCGAGGAACCAAAAATGGTTTGAGGAACCCCAAAATAGACTGAGGAACCGAAAAGTGGGCTGCGGAACTCAAAAATAGTTTAAGGGACCCAAAAATGGATTGAGGAACCCAAAAATGGATTCAGTAAACCAAAAACGGATTGAGGAACCCAAAAATGGGCTGAAGAACCCAAAAGTGGATTGAGGGACCAAAAAATAGATTGAGGAACCCAAAGAAGGATTGAGGGACCAAAAAATAGATTGAAGAAACAAAAAATGGATTCATGGACCAAAAAATGGATTGAAGAACCCAAAAATGGGCTGAAGTCCCGAAAAATGGATTGAGGAAACCAAAAATGTATTGAAGGACCCAAACATGGATTGAGGAATCAAAAAATGGATTGAGGAACTTAAAAATGGATTGAGGAACCCAAAAATGGGCTGAGGGACCCAAAAATGGGCTGAGGGAAGCAAAAATGGATTGAGGAACGCCAAAATAGATTGAGGAAACCAAAAATGTTTTGAGGAACCCAAAAATATTCTGAGAAACACAAAAATGGGCTGAGGGAACCAAAAATGGGCTGAGGGAACAAAAAATGGATTGAGGAACCCAAAACCAGATTGATGAACCTAAGAATGGATTGAGGAACCCAAGAATGGATTGAGGAACCCAAAAAAGGATTGAGGAACCCAAAAATGGATTGGGAACCCAAAAAAAGGATAGAGGGACCAAAAAATAGATTCAGGAACACAAAAATGGTCTGAGGAACCCCGAAATGTGCTGAAGAAGCCCAAGATGGATTGACGGAGCCAAAAATGGTTTGAGGAACCCCAAAATAGACCGAGGAAACGAAAAATGGGCTGTAGAACCCAAAAATAGATTAAGGGACCAAAAATTGGATTGAGGAACCCCAAAATGTTTTCAGTAAACCAAAAGCGGATTGAGGAACCGAAAAATGGGCTGAAGACCCCAAAAGTAGATTGAGGGACCAAAAAAAGGATTGAGGAACCCAAAAATGGATTGAGGAAACGAAAAATGGATTCAGGGACCAAAAAATGGATTGAGGAACCCAAGAATGGATTGAGGAACCCAAAAATAAGCTGAGAGACCAAAAAATGGATTGAGGAACCCCAAAATGGATTGAAGGACTAAAAAATGGATTGAGGAACTCAAAAATGTATTGAGGAACCGAAGAATGGATTGAGGAAACAAAAAATATCCTGAGAGACCAAAAAATCGATTCAGGAACCCAATAATGGACTGAGGGAATCAAAAATGGACTGAGGAACACCAAAATAAATTGAGGAACCCAAAAATGTTCTGAGAAACACAATAATGGGCTGAGGGAACCAAAAATGGGCTGAGGGAACCAAAAATGGATTGAGGAACCAAAAACCAGATTGATGAATCTAAAAATGGAAAGAGGAACTCAAGAATGGATTGAGGAACCCAAAAATGGATTGAGAGACCCAATAAAGGACTGAGGAACTAAGAAATGGACTGAGCTACCCAAAAATGGATTGAGGGTCCAAAAATTGGATTGAGGAACCCAAAAATGAATTGAGCAACACAAAAATGTTCTGAGGAAACCAAAAATGGGCTGAGCGACCCAAAACTGGGCTGAGCGACCCAAAAGTGGGCTGAGGAACCCAAAAATGGATTGAGGAATCCAAAGATGCATTGAGGGACCAAAAAATAGATTGAAGAAACAAAAAAATGGATTCATGGAGCAAAACATGGTATTAAAACCCCCAAAATGGGCTGAAGGCCCGAAAAATGGATTGAGGAGAACAAAAATGTTTTGAAGGACCCAAAAATGAATTGAGAAACACAAAAATTGAATTCAGGAACGCAAAAATGAATCGAGGAACCAAAAATAGTTTGAGGAACCCCAAAATAGACTGAGGAACCGAAAAGTGGGCTGCGGAACTCAAAAATAGTTTAAGGGACCCAAAAATGGATTGAGGAACCCAAAAATGGATTCAGTAAACCAAAAACGGATTGAGGAACCCAAAAATGGGCTGAAGAACCCAAAAGTGGATTGAGGGACCAAAAAATAGATTGAAGAAACAAAAAATGGATTCATGGACCAAAAAATGGATTGAAGAACCCAAAAATCGGCTGAAGTCCCGAAAAATGGATTGAGGAAACCAAAAATGTATTGAAGGACCCAAACATGGATTGAGGAATCAAAAAATGGATTGAGGAACCCAAAAATGGGATGAGGAACCCAAAAATGGGCTGAGGGACCCAAAAATGGGCTGAGGGAAGCAAAAATGGATTGAGGAAAGCCAAAATAGATTGAGGAAACCAAAAATGTTTTGAGGAACCCAAAAATATTCTGAGAAACACAAAAATGGGCTGAGGGAACCAAAAATGGGCTGAGGGAACAAAAAATGGATTGAGGAACCCAAAACCAGATTGATGAACCTAAGAATGGATTGAGGAACCCAAGAATGGATTGAGGAACCCAAAAAAGGATTGAGGAACCCAAAAATGGATTGGGAACCCAAAAAAAGGATAGAGGGACCAAAAAATAGATTCAGGAACGCAAAAATGGTCTGAGGAAACCCGAAATGTGCTGAAGAAGCCCAAGATGGATTGACAGAGCCAAAAATGGTTTGAGGAACCCCAAAATAGACCGAGGAACCGAAAAATGGACTGTAGAACCCAAAAATAGATTAAGGGATCAAAAATTGGATTGAGGAACCCCAAAATGTTTTCAGTAAACCAAAAGCGGATTGAGGAACCGAAAAATGGGCTGAAGACCCCAAAAGTAGATTGAGGGACCAAAAAAAGGATTAAGGAACCCAAAAATGGATTGAGGAAACGAAAAATGGATTCAGGGACCAAAAAATGGATTGAGGAACCCAAGAATGGATTGAGGAACCCAAAAATAAGCTGAGAGACCAAAAAATGGATTGAGGAACCCCAAAATGGATTGAAGGACTAAAAAATGGATCGAGGAACTCAAAAATGTATTGAGGAACCGAAGAATGGATTGAGGAAACAAAAAATATCCTGAGAGACCAAAAAATCGATTCAGGAACCCAATAATGGACTGAGGGAATCAAAAATGGACTGAGGAACACCAAAATAAATTGAGGAACCCAAAAATGTTCTGAGAAACACAATAATGGGCTGAGGGAACCAAAAATGGGCTGAGGGAACCAAAAATGGATTGAGGAACCAAAAACCAGATTGATGAATCTAAAAATGGAAAGAGGAACTCAAGAATGGATTGAGGAACCCAAAAATGGATTGAGAGACCCAATAAAGGACTGAGGAACTAAGAAATGGACTGAGCTACCCAAAAATGGATTGAGGGTCCAAAAATTGGATTGAGGAACCAAAAAATGAATTGAGCAACACAAAAATGAGCTGAGGAAACCAAAAATGAGCGACCCCCAAAATGGTCTGAGGGAACCAAAAATGGATTGAGGAACTCAAAAATGGGCTGAGGGACACCCAAATTGACTGAGGAACCCCCAAAAAAATACAGGGACCCAAAAATGAGCTGAGGTATCAAGAAATGGATTGCGGGACAAAAAACCGGATTAAGCAACCCAAAAATGGGTGGAGAAACCCAAAAATGGATTGAGAAACTCAAAAATTGACTGAGGAATCAAAAAATGGATTGAGGAACTTAAAAATGGATTGAGGAACTCAAAAATGTTCTGAGGAAACCAAACGTGGTCTGAGGAACCCAAAAATGGGCTGAGGGACCCAAAAATGGGCTGAGGGAACCAAAAATGGGTTGAGGAAATCCAAAATAGATTGAGGAACCCAAAAATGTTCTGAGGAACCCAGAAATATTCTGAGAAACACAAAAATGGGCTGAGGGACACAAAAAAGGGCTGAGGAACCCAAAAATGGGCTGAAGTCCCGAAAAATGGATTGAGGAAACCAGAAATGTATTGAAGGACCCAAAAATGGATTGAGGAACACAAAAATTGAACTCAGGAACGCAAAAATGAATTGAGGAACCAAAAATGGATAGAGGAACCCAAAAATGGACTGAGGGACCCAAAAAATGGGCTGAGGAACCTAAAAAAAGGGATAGGGACCCAAAAATGGGTTGGGGACCAAAAAACGGATTGAGGGTCTAAAAAATGGATTGAGGAATCAAAAAATGGATTGAGGAACTAAAAAATGGGCTGAGGAACCGAAAAAAAGGGCTGAGGACCTAAAAATGGATTGAGGGTCCAAAAAATGGGTTGCGGGTCCAAAAAATGGATTGAGGAACACAAAAATGGATTGAGGAACCCAAAAAAGGGTTGAGGAATGCAAAAATTGGGTGGGGTACCCAAAAATGGATTGAGGGTCCAAAAAAAGCATTCAGGAACGAAAAAATGGATTGAGGAACCCAAAAATGGATTGAAGGACCAAAAAATGGATTGAGGAACCCAAAAATGGATTGAGGAGCCCAAAAATGGATTGAGGAACCCAAAAATAGATTGAGGGACACAAAAATAAATTGAGAAACCCGAAAATGGATTCAGGGTCCAAAAAAAAAGATTCAGGAACCCAAAAATAGACTCAGGAATCCAAAAATGGGCTGAAGAACCCAAAAATGGATTGAGGGACCAAAAGAAGATTGAGAAACCCAAAAATGGATTGAGGGTCCAAAAATTGGATTGAGGAACCCAAAAATGAATTGAGCAACACAAAAATGTTCTGAGGAAACCAAAAATGGGCTGAAAGACCCAAAACTGGGCTGAGCGACCCAAAAGTGGGCTGAGGAACCCAAAAATGGATTGAGGAATCCAAAGATGCATTGAGGGACCAAAAAATAGATTGAAGAAACAAAAAATGGATTCATGGACCAAAAAATGGATTGAAGAACCCAAAAATGGGCTGAAGTCCCGAAAAATGGATTGAGGAAACCAAAAATGTATTGAAGGACCCAAACATGGATTGAGGAATCAAAAAATGGATTGACGAACTTAAAAATGGATTGAGGAACCCAAAAATGGGCTGAGGGACCCAAAAATGGGCTGAGGGAACCAAAAATGGATTGAGGAATGCCAAAATAGATTGAGGAAACCAAAAATGTTTTGAGGAACCCAAAAATATTCTGAGAAACACAAAAATGGGCTGAGGGAACCAAAAATGGGCTGAGGGAACAAAAAATGGATTGAGGAACCAAAAACCAGATTGATGAATCTAAAAATGGAAAGAGGAACTCAAGAATGGATTGAGGAACCCAAAAATGGATTGAGAGACCCAATAAAGGACTGAGGAACTAAGAAATGGACTGAGCTACCCAAAAATGGATTGAGGGTCCAAAAATTGGATTGAGGAACCAAAAAATGAATTGAGCAACACAAAAATGAGCTGAGGAAACCAAAAATGAGCGACCCCCAAAATGGTCTGAGGGAACCAAAAATGGATTGAGGAACTCACAAATGGGCTGAGGGACACCCAAATTGACTGAGGAACCCCCAAAAAAATACAGGGACCCAAAAATGAGCTGAGGTATCAAGAAATGGATTGAGGGACAAAAAACCGGATTAAGCAACCCAAAAATGGGTGGAGAAACCCAAAAATGGATTGAGAAAACGAAAAATGGATTCAGGGACCAAAAAATGGATTGAGGAACCCAAGAATGGATTGAGGAACCCAAAAATGGATTGAAGGACTAAAAAATGGATCGAGGAACTCAAAAATGTATTGAGGAACCGAAGAATGGATTGAGGAAACAAAAATTATCCTGAGAGACCAAAAAATCGATTCAGGAACCCAATAATGGACTGAGGGAATCAAAAATGGACTGAGGAACACCAAAATAAATTGAGGAACCCAAAAATGTTCTGAGAAACACAATAATGGGCTGAGGGAACCAAAAATGGGCTGAGGGAACCAAAAATGGATTGAGGAACCAAAAACCAGATTGATGAATCTAAAAATGGAAAGAGGAACTCAAGAATGGATTGAGGAACCCAAAAATGGATTGAGAGACCCAATAAAGGACTGAGGAACTAAGAAATGGACTGAGCTACCCAAAAATGGATTGAGGGTCCAAAAATTGGATTGAGGAACCCAAAAATGAATTGAGCAACACAAAAATGTTCTGAGGAAACCAAAAATGGGCTGAGCGACCCAAAACTGGGCTGAGCGACCCAAAAGTGGGCTGAGGAACCCAAAAATGGATTGAGGAATCCAAAGATGCATTGAGGGACCAAAAAATAGATTGAAGAAACAAAAAAATGGATTCATGGAGCAAAACATGGTATTAAAACCCCAAAAATGGGCTGAAGGCCCGAAAAATGGATTGAGGAGAACAAAAATGTTTTGAAGGACCCAAAAATGAATTGAGAAACACAAAAATTGAATTCAGGAATGCAAAAATGAATCGAGGAACCAAAAATGGTTTGAGGAACCCCAAAATAGACTGAGGAACCGAAAAGTGGGCTGCGGAACTCAAAAATAGTTTAAGGGACCCAAAAATGGATTGAGGAACCCAAAAATGGATTCAGTAAACCAAAAACGGATTGAGGAACCCAAAAATGGGCTGAAGAACCCAAAAGTGGATTGAGGGACCAAAAAATAGATTGAGGAACCCAAAGAAGGATTGAGGGACCAAAAAATAGATTGAAGAAACAAAAAATGGATTCATGGACCAAAAAATGGATTGAAGAACCCAAAAATGGGCTGAAGTCCCGAAAAATGGATTGAGGAAACCAAAAATGTATTGAAGGACCCAAACATGGATTGAGGAATCAAAAAATGGATTGAGGAACTTAAAAATGGATTGAGGAACCCAAAAATGGGCTGAGGGACCCAAAAATGGGCTGAGGGAAGCAAAAATGGATTGAGGAACGCCAAAATAGATTGAGGAAACCAAAAATGTTTTGAGGAACCCAAAAATATTCTGAGAAACACAAAAATGGGCTGAGGGAACCAAAAATGGGCTGAGGGAACAAAAAATGGATTGAGGAACCCAAAACCAGATTGATGAACCTAAGAATGGATTGAGGAACCCAAGAATGGATTGAGGAACCCAAAAAAGGATTGAGGAACCCAAAAATGGATTGGGAACCCAAAAAAAGGATAGAGGGACCAAAAAATAGATTCAGGAACACAAAAATGGTCTGAGGAACCCCGAAATGTGCTGAAGAAGCCCAAGATGGATTGACGGAGCCAAAAATGGTTTGAGGAACCCCAAAATAGACCGAGGAACCGAAAAATGGGCTGTAGAACCCAAAAATAGATTAAGGGACCAAAAATTGGATTGAGGAACCCCAAAATGTTTTCAGTAAACCAAAAGCGGATTGAGGAACCGAAAAATGGGCTGAAGACCCCAAAAGTAGATTGAGGGACCAAAAAAAGGATTGAGGAACCCAAAAATGGATTGAGGAAACGAAAAATGGATTCAGGGACCAAAAAATGGATTGAGGAACCCAAGAATGGATTGAGGAACCCAAAAATAAGCTGAGAGACCAAAAAATGGATTGAGGAACCCCAAAATGGATTGAAGGACTAAAAAATGGATCGAGGAACTCAAAAATGTATTGAGGAACCGAAGAATGGATTGAGGAAACAAAAAATATCCTGAGAGACCAAAAAATCGATTCAGGAACCCAATAATGGACTGAGGGAATCAAAAATGGACTGAGGAACACCAAAATAAATTGAGGAACCCAAAAATGTTCTGAGAAACACAATAATGGGCTGAGGGAACCAAAAATGGGCTGAGGGAACCAAAAATGGATTGAGGAACCAAAAACCAGATTGATGAATCTAAAAATGGAAAGAGGAACTCAAGAATGGATTGAGGAACCCAAAAATGGATTGAGAGACCCAATAAAGGACTGAGGAACTAAGAAATGGACTGAGCTACCCAAAAATGGATTGAGGGTCCAAAAATTGGATTGAGGAACCCAAAAATGAATTGAGCAACACAAAAATGTTCTGAGGAAACCAAAAATGGGCTGAGTGACCCAAAACTGGGCTGAGCGACCCAAAAGTGGGCTGAGGAACCCAAAAATGGATTGAGGAATCCAAAGATGCATTGAGGGACCAAAAAATAGATTGAAGAAACAAAAAAATGGATTCATGGAGCAAAACATGGTATTAAAACCCCAAAAATGGGCTGAAGGCCCGAAAAATGGATTGAGGAGAACAAAAATGTTTTGAAGGACCCAAAAATGAATTGAGAAACACAAAAATTGAATTCAGGAACGCAAAAATGAATCGAGGAACCAAAAATGGTTTGAGGAACCCCAAAATAGACTGAGGAACCGAAAAGTGGGCTGCGGAACTCAAAAATAGTTTAAGGGACCCAAAAATGGATTGGGGAACCCAAAAATGGATTCAGTAAACCAAAAACGGATTGAGGAACCCAAAAATGGGCTGAAGAACCCAAAAGTGGATTGAGGGACCAAAAAATAGATTGAGGAACCCAAAGAAGGATTGAGGGACCAAAAAATAGATTGAAGAAACAAAAAATGGATTCATGGACCAAAAAATGGATTGAAGAACCCAAAAATGGGCTGAAGTCCCGAAAAATGAATTGAGGAAACCAAAAATGTATTGAAGGACCCAAACATGGATTGAGGAATCAAAAAATGGATTGAGGAACTTAAAAATGGATTGAGGAACCCAAAAATGGGCTGAGGGACCCAAAAATGGGCTGAGGGAAGCAAAAATGGATTGAGGAACGCCAAAATAGATTGAGGAAACCAAAAATGTTTTGAGGAACCCAAAAATATTCTGAGAAACACAAAAATGGGCTGAGGGAACCAAAAATGGGCTGAGGGAACAAAAAATGGATTGAGGAACCCAAAACCAGATTGATGAACCTAAGAATGGATTGAGGAACCCAAGAATGGATTGAGGAACCCAAAAAAGGATTGAGGAACCCAAAAATGGATTGGGAACCCAAAAAAAGGATAGAGGGACCAAAAAATAGATTCAGGAACACAAAAATGGTCTGAGGAACCCCGAAATGTGCTGAAGAAGCCCAAGATGGATTGACGGAGCCAAAAATGGTTTGAGGAACCCCAAAATAGACCGAGGAACCGAAAAATGGGCTGTAGAACCCAAAAATAGATTAAGGGACCAAAAATTGGATTGAGGAACCCCAAAATGTTTTCAGTAAACCAAAAGCGGATTGAGGAACCGAAAAATGGGCTGAAGACCCCAAAAGTAGATTGAGGGACCAAAAAAAGGATTGAGGAACCCAAAAATGGATTGAGGAAACGAAAAATGGATTCAGGGACCAAAAAATGGATTGAGGAACCCAAGAATGGATTGAGGAACCCAAAAATAAGCTGAGAGACCAAAAAATGGATTGAGGAACCCCAAAATGGATTGAAGGACTAAAAAATGGATCGAGGAACTCAAAAATGTATTGAGGAACCGAAGAATGGATTGAGGAAACAAAAAATATCCTGAGAGACCAAAAAATCGATTCAGGAACCCAATAATGGACTGAGGGAATCAAAAATGGACTGAGGAACACCAAAATAAATTGAGGAACCAAAAAATGTTCTGAGAAACACAATAATGGGCTGAGGGAACCAAAAATGGGCTGAGGGAACCAAAAATGGATTGAGGAACCAAAAACCAGATTGATGAATCTAAAAATGGAAAGAGGAACTCAAGAATGGATTGAGGAACCCAAAAATGGATTGAGAGACCCAATAAAGGACTGAGGAACTAAGAAATGGACTGAGCTACCCAAAAATGGATTGAGGGTCCAAAAATTGGATTGAGGAACCCAAAAATGAATTGAGCAACACAAAAATGTTCTGAGGAAACCAAAAATGGGCTGAGCGACCCAAAACTGGGCTGAGCGACCCAAAAGTGGGCTGAGGAACCCAAAAATGGATTGAGGAATCCAAAGATGCATTGAGGGACCAAAAAATAGATTGAAGAAACAAAAAAATGGATTCATGGAGCAAAACATGGTATTAAAACCCCAAAAATGGGCTGAAGGCCCGAAAAATGGATTGAGGAGAACAAAAATGTTTTGAAGGACCCAAAAATGAATTGAGAAACACAAAAATTGAATTCAGGAACGCAAAAATGAATCGAGGAACCAAAAATAGTTTGAGGAACCCCAAAATAGACTGAGGAACCGAAAAGTGGGCTGCGGAACTCAAAAATAGTTTAAGGGACCCAAAAATGGATTGAGGAACCCAAAAATGGATTCAGTAAACCAAAAACGGATTGAGGAACCCAAAAATGGGCTGAAGAACCCAAAAGTGGATTGAGGGACCAAAAAATAGATTGAAGAAACAAAAAATGGATTCATGGACCAAAAAATGGATTGAAGAACCCAAAAATGGGCTGAAGTCCCGAAAAATGGATTGAGGAAACCAAAAATGTATTGAAGGACCCAAACATGGATTGAGGAATCAAAAAATGGATTGAGGAACTTAAAAATGGATTGAGGAACCCAAAAATGGGCTGAGGGACCCAAAAATGGGCTGAGGGAAGCAAAAATGGATTGAGGAACGCCAAAATAGATTGAGGAAACCAAAAATGTTTTGAGGAACCCAAAAATATTCTGAGAAACACAAAAATGGGCTGAGGGAACCAAAAATGGGCTGAGGGAACAAAAAATGGATTGAGGAACCCAAAACCAGATTGATGAACCTAAGAATGGATTGAGGAACCCAAGAATGGATTGAGGAACCCAAAAAAGGATTGAGGAACCCAAAAATGGATTGGGAACCCAAAAAAAGGATAGAGGGACCAAAAAATAGATTCAGGAACACAAAAATGGTCTGAGGAACCCCGAAATGTGCTGAAGAAGCCCAAGATGGATTGATGGAGCCAAAAATGGTTTGAGGAACCCCAAAATAGACCGAGGAACCGAAAAATGGGCTGTAGAACCCAAAAATAGATTAAGGGACCAAAAATTGGATTGAGGAACCCCAAAATGTTTTCAGTAAACCAAAAGCGGATTGAGGAACCGAAAAATGGGCTGAAGACCCCAAAAGTAGATTGAGGGACCAAAAAAAGGATTGAGGAACCCAAAAATGGATTGAGGAAACGAAAAATGGATTCAGGGACCAAAAAATGGATTGAGGAACCCAAGAATGGATTGAGGAACCCAAAAATAAGCTGAGAGACCAAAAAATGGATTGAGGAACCCCAAAATGGATTGAAGGACTAAAAAATGGATCGAGGAACTCAAAAATGTATTGAGGAACCGAAGAATGGATTGAGGAAACAAAAAATATCCTGAGAGACCAAAAAATCGATTCAGGAACCCAATAATGGACTGAGGGAATCAAAAATGGACTGAGGAACACCAAAATAAATTGAGGAACCAAAAAATGTTCTGAGAAACACAATAATGGGCTGAGGGAACCAAAAATGGGCTGAGGGAACCAAAAATGGATTGAGGAACCAAAAACCAGATTGATGAATCTAAAAATGGAAAGAGGAACTCAAGAATGGATTGAGGAACCCAAAAATGGATTGAGAGACCCAATAAAGGACTGAGGAACTAAGAAATGGACTGAGCTACCCAAAAATGGATTGAGGGTCCAAAAATTGGATTGAGGAACCCAAAAATGAATTGAGCAACACAAAAATGAGCTGAGGAAACCAAAAATGAGCGACCCCCAAAATGGTCTGAGGGAACCAAAAATGGATTGAGGAACTCACAAATGGGCTGAGGGACACCCAAATTGACTGAGGAACCCCCAAAAAAATACAGGGACCCAAAAATGAGCTGAGAAATGGATTGCGGGACAAAAAACCGGATTAAGCAACCCAAAAATGGATTGAGAAACTCAAAAATTGACTGAGGAATCAAAAAATGGATTGAGGAACCCCAAAATGGGTTGAGAAACCCAAAAATGGGCTAAAGAAGCCAAAAATGGATTGAGGAACTCACAAATGGATTGAGGAATCAAAAAATGGATTGAGGAACTTAAAAATGGATTGAGGAACTCAAAAATGTTCTGAGGAAACCAAACGTGGTCTGAGGAACCCAAAAATGGGCTGAGGGACCCAAAAATGGGCTGAGGGAACCAAAAATGGGTTGAGGAAATCCAAAATAGATTGAGGAACCCAAAAATGTTCTGAGGAACCCAGAAATATTCTGAGAAACACAAAAATGGGCTGAGGGACACAAAAAAGGGCTGAGGAACCCAAAAATGGGCTGAAGTCCCGAAAAATGGATTGAGGAAACCAGAAATGTATTGAAGGACCCAAAAATGGATTGAGGAACACAAAAATTGAACTCAGGAACGCAAAAATGAATTGAGGAACCAAAAATGGATAGAGGAACCCAAAAATGGACTGAGGGACCCAAAAAATGGGCTGAGGAACCTAAAAAAAGGGATAGGGACCCAAAAATGGGTTGGGGACCAAAAAACGGATTGAGGGTCTAAAAAATGGATTGAGGAATCAAAAAATGGATTGAGGAACTAAAAAATGGGCTGAGGAACCGAAAAAAAGGGCTGAGGACCTAAAAATGGATTGAGGGTCCAAAAAATGGGTTGCGGGTCCAAAAAATGGATTGAGGAACACAAAAATGGATTGAGGAACCCAAGAAAGGGTTGAGGAATGCAAAAATTGGGTGGGGTACCCAAAAATGGATTGAGGGTCCAAAAAAAGCATTCAGGAATGAAAAAATGGATTGAGGAACCCAAAAATGGATTGAAGGACCAAAAAATGGATTGAGGAACCCAAAAATGGATTGAGGAGCCCAAAAATGGATTGAGGAACCCAAAAATAGATTGAGGGACACAAAAATAAATTGAGAAACCCGAAAATGGATTCAGGGTCCAAAAAAAAAGATTCAGGAACCCAAAAATAGACTCAGGAATCCAAAAATGGGCTGAAGAACCCAAAAATGGATTGAGGGACCAAAAGAAGATTGAGAAACCCAAAAATGGATTGAGGGTCCAAAAATTGGATTGAGGAACCCAAAAATGAATTGAGCAACACAAAAATGTTCTGAGGAAACCAAAAATGGGCTGAGCGACCCAAAACTGGGCTGAGCGACCCAAAAGTGGGCTGAGGAACCCAAAAATGAATTGAGGAATCCAAAGATGCATTGAGGGACCAAAAAATAGATTGAAGAAACAAAAAAATGGATTCATGGAGCAAAACATGGTATTAAAACCCCAAAAATGGGCTGAAGGCCCGAAAAATGGATTGAGGAGAACAAAAATGATTTGAAGGACCCAAAAATGAATTGAGAAACACAAAAATTGAATTCAGGAATGCAAAAATGAATCGAGGAACCAAAAATGGTTTGAGGAACCCCAAAATAGACTGAGGAACCGAAAAGTGGGCTGCGGAACTCAAAAATAGTTTAAGGGACCCAAAAATGGATTGAGGAACCCAAAAATGGATTCAGTAAACCAAAAACGGATTGAGGAACCCAAAAATGGGCTGAAGAACCCAAAAGTGGATTGAGGGACCAAAAAATAGATTGAGGAACCCAAAGAAGGATTGAGGGACCAAAAAATAGATTGAAGAAACAAAAAATGGATTCATGGACCAAAAAATGGATTGAAGAACCCAAAAATGGGCTGAAGTCCCGAAAAATGGATTGAGGAAACCAAAAATGTATTGAAGGACCCAAACATGGATTGAGGAATCAAAAAATGGATTGAGGAACTTAAAAATGGATTGAGGAACCCAAAAATGGGCTGAGGGACCCAAAAATGGGCTGAGGGAAGCAAAAATGGATTGAGGAACGCCAAAATAGATTGAGGAAATCAAAAATGTTTTGAGGAACCCAAAAATATTCTGAGAAACACAAAAATGGGCTGAGGGAACCAAAAATGGGCTGAGGGAACAAAAAATGGATTGAGGAACCCAAAACCAGATTGATGAACCTAAGAATGGATTGAGGAACCCAAGAATGGATTGAGGAACCCAAAAAAGGATTGAGGAACCCAAAAATGGATTGGGAACCCAAAAAAAGGATAGAGGGACCAAAAAATAGATTCAGGAACACAAAAATGGTCTGAGGAACCCCGAAATGTGCTGAAGAAGCCCAAGATGGATTGACGGAGCCAAAAATGGTTTGAGGAACCCCAAAATAGACCGAGGAACCGAAAAATGGGCTGTAGAACCCAAAAATAGATTAAGGGACCAAAAATTGGATTGAGGAACCCCAAAATGTTTTCAGTAAACCAAAAGCGGATTGAGGAACCGAAAAATGGGCTGAAGACCCCAAAAGTAGATTGAGGGACCAAAAAAAGGATTGAGGAACCCAAAAATGGATTGAGGAAACGAAAAATGGATTCAGGGACCAAAAAATGGATTGAGGAACCCAAGAATGGATTGAGGAACCCAAAAATAAGCTGAGAGACCAAAAAATGGATTGAGGAACCCCAAAATGGATTGAAGGACTAAAAAATGGATCGAGGAACTCAAAAATGTATTGAGGAACCGAAGAATGGATTGAGGAAACAAAAAATATCCTGAGAGACCAAAAAATCGATTCAGGAACCCAATAATGGACTGAGGGAATCAAAAATGGACTGAGGAACACCAAAATAAATTGAGGAACCCAAAAATGTTCTGAGAAACACAATAATGGGCTGAGGGAACCAAAAATGGATTGAGGAACCAAAAACCAGATTGATGAATCTAAAAATGGAAAGAGGAACTCAAGAATGGATTGAGGAACCCAAAAACGGATTGAGAGACCCAATAAAGGACTGAGGAACTAAGAAATGGACTGAGCTACCCAAAAATGGATTGAGGGTCCAAAAATTGGATTGAGGAACCCAAAAATGAATTGAGCAACACAAAAATGTTCTGAGGAAACCAAAAATGGGCTGAGCGACCCAAAAGTGGGCTGAGGAACCCAAAAATGGATTGAGGAATCCAAAGATGCATTGAGGGACCAAAAAATAGATTGAAGAAACAAAAAAATGGATTCATGGAGCAAAACATGGTATTAAAACCCCAAAAATGGGCTGAAGGCCCGAAAAATGGATTGAGGAGAACAAAAATGTTTTGAAGGACCCAAAAATGAATTGAGAAACACAAAAATTGAATTCAGGAATGCAAAAATGAATCGAGGAACCAAAAATGGTTTGAGGAACCCCAAAATAGACTGAGGAACCGAAAAGTGGGCTGCGGAACTCAAAAATAGTTTAAGGGACCCAAAAATGGATTGAGGAACCCAAAAATGGATTCAGTAAACCAAAAACGGATTGAGGAACCCAAAAATGGGCTGAAGAACCCAAAAGTGGATTTAGGGACCAAAAAATAGATTGAGGAACCCAAAGAAGGATTGAGGGATCAAAAAATAGATTGAAGAAACAAAAAATGGATTCATGGACCAAAAAATGGATTGAAGAACCCAAAAATGGGCTGAAGTCCCGAAAAATGGATTGAGGAAACCAAAAATGTATTGAAGGACCCAAACATGGATTGAGGAATCAAAAAATGGATTGAGGAACTTAAAAATGGATTGAGGAACCCAAAAATGGGCTGAGGGACCCAAAAATGGGCTGAGGGAACCAAAAATGGATTGAGGAACGCCAAAATAGATTGAGGAAATCAAAAATGTTTTGAGGAACCCAAAAATATTCTGAGAAACACAAAAATGGGCTGAGGGAACCAAAAATGGGCTGAGGGAACAAAAAATGGATTGAGGAACCCAAAACCAGATTGATGAACCTAAGAATGGATTGAGGAACCCAAGAATGGATTGAGGAACCCAAAAAAGGATTGAGGAACCCAAAAATGGATTGGGAACCCAAAAAAAGGATAGAGGGACCAAAAAATAGATTCAGGAACACAAAAATGGTCTGAGGAACCCCGAAATGTGCTGAAGAAGCCCAAGATGGATTGACGGAGCCAAAAATGGTTTGAGGAACCCCAAAATAGACCGAGGAACCGAAAAATGGGCTGTAGAACCCAAAAATAGATTAAGGGACCAAAAATTGGATTGAGGAACCCCAAAATGTTTTCAGTAAACCAAAAGCGGATTGAGGAACCGAAAAATGGGCTGAAGACCCCAAAAGTAGATTGAGGGACCAAAAAAAGGATTGAGGAACCCAAAAATGGATTGAGGAAACGAAAAATGGATTCAGGGACCAAAAAATGGATTGAGGAACCCAAGAATGGATTGAGGAACCCAAAAATAAGCTGAGAGACCAAAAAATGGATTGAGGAACCCCAAAATGGATTGAAGGACTAAAAAATGGATCGAGGAACTCAAAAATGTATTGAGGAACCGAAGAATGGATTGAGGAAACAAAAAATATCCTGAGAGACCAAAAAATCGATTCAGGAACCCAATAATGGACTGAGGGAATCAAAAATGGACTGAGGAACACCAAAATAAATTGAGGAACCCAAAAATGTTCTGAGAAACACAATAATGGGCTGAGGGAACCAAAAATGGGCTGAGGGAACCAAAAATGGATTGAGGAACCAAAAACCAGATTGATGAATCTAAAAATGGAAAGAGGAACTCAAGAATGGATTGAGGAACCCAAAAATGGATTGAGAGACCCAATAAAGGACTGAGGAACTAAGAAATGGACTGAGCTACCCAAAAATGGATTGAGGGTCCAAAAATTGGATTGAGGAACCCAAAAATGAATTGAGCAACACAAAAATAAGCTGAGGAAACCAAAAATGAGCGACCCCCAAAATGGTCTGAGGGAACCAAAAATGGATTGAGGAACTCACAAATGGGCTGAGGGACACCCAAATTGACTGAGGAACCCCCAAAAAAATACAGGGACCCAAAAATGAGCTGAGGTATCAAGAAATGGATTGAGGGACAAAAAACCGGATTAAGCAACCCAAAAATGGGTGGAGAAACCCAAAAATGGATTGAGAAACTCAAAAATTGACTGAGGAATCAAAAAATGGATTGAGGAACCCCAAAATGGGTTGAGAAACCCAAAAATGGGCTAAAGAAGCCAAAAATGGATTGAGGAACTCACAAATGGATTGAGGAATCAAAAAATGGATTGAGGAACTTAAAATGGATTGAGGAACTCAAAAATGTTCTGAGGAAACCAAACGTGGTCTGAGGAACCCAAAAATGGGCTGAGGGACCCAAAAATGGGCTGAGGGAACCAAAAATGGGTTGAGGAAATCCAAAATAGATTGAGGAACCCAAAAATGTTCTGAGGAACCCAGAAATATTCTGAGAAACACAAAAATGGGCTGAGGGACACAAAAAGGGCTGAGGAACCCAAAAATGGCTGAAGTCCCGAAAAATGGATTGAGGAAACCAGAAATGTATTGAAGGACCCAAAAATGGATTGAGGAACACAAAAATTGAACTCAGGAACGCAAAAATGAATTGAGGAACCAAAAATGGATTGAGGAACC
>JAUMJL010001861.1:0-31553 GCA_033558185.1 Dromococcyx pavoninus
CGGCGAGCGCGCCCAGAGGCGCGCCCCGCGGCGCTCTGCGGGCGGGGTCAGGAGCCCTGCGGTAGGAGCAGTTCCTTCGCCCGGTGGCATTGTGGGGCGTGCGGGCCTGGCAGTGCCTGTCCCTCGCGCCGTCCCGTCTCGGACTGAGCCCGTTTCCGGAATGCGCCCCGGGGCAAGACGTCACAGGCCCGTACCTCCGTCCCGCTCCATCCATCAGAACTGCAGCAACCGCGTTCTAGAGCCCGGAGTGGCCCCGCCCGGCACACCGTGTGGCTCTGCCCTGGCGTGCGTTTGTCTCTCCCGCGCCCTGTCTCCCAACCCAGGCGCCCGGCTCAGCCCACTCAGCCTCAGGCTCCACCTCATCCTGGATACTCGCCGCGTTCTGCGGGAGGCGGGCGAGGGATGACGCTGGCATGCGCGGTCAGGGTGGGCTGCGGGGCGCCAGACCCTGAATACCAGCTCCGCTTATGCAGCCGGCGGGCGGGAGATGCCCCTGACGTGCGCAATCAGGGTGGGGGTTCGGGGCCCCGGACCCTGAATAACCGCTGAGTTATGCAGGCAGTAGGTGGGCGAAGCTGCTCCGTTTATGATCGGGGCGCGCTGCGGGCCCCGGACGCTGAACTCCATCCCTGTTTATACAGGCAGTAGTCGGGAGATGGCGCTGTCGTGCGCTGTCGGGGCAGCAGCTGCTGGCCCCAGACCCTGGATATCCCTCGTGTTATGCAGACGGCGGGCAGGCGTTTTGGCCCCGTGCGCTGTTCGGGGCGGCGCGGCTGCGGCAGCGGGCGGGGCGGGGCAGGCGGGGCGGCGGCGGCAGCGCAATCACCATGTCGGAGGCGGCGGTGGCGGACACCCGGCGGCTGAACGCGAAGCCGCAGGACCTGACGGACGCGTATGGCCCCCCCAGCAACTTCCTCGAGATCGACATCTTCAACCCGCAGACCGTGGGCATGGGCCGCGCCAGATACACCAGCTACGAGCTCCGCATGCGGGTGCGGCCCCTCTCCCGGGGGAGGCCGCACTGCCCCGGCCGGGCCGGGGTGGGGGGCGGGAGCGGAGCCCGGGGCCGGTGGCTCGGGGAGTCGGGGCACAACAGCCCCGTGTAGCTCCAGGCTCGGGGAGGAGCGGCTGGAGAGCTACCTGGAGGAGAAGGACCCGGGGGTGCTGGGTGGCAGCGTCTCAGTGTGAGACAGCAGTGGCCCAGGTAGGCAAGAAGGCCAATGGCATCCTAGGCTGTACCAGCAGCAGACAGCATCGTGGCCAGCAGGATGACACTAAGCAGGGTAAAAGTGTTGATATGCTTGAGAGTAGCTAAGCTCTGCAGAGGGATCTGGACAGGCTGGATCGATGGGCTGAGACCAACGGGATGAGGTTCAACATGGCTGAGTGCCGAGCCCTGCACTTGGGACACAACAGCCCCATGCAGTGTTAGAGACTTGGGGAAGAGTGGCTGGAAACCTGCCTGTCAGAGAAGGACCTGGGGGTGTTGGGTGACAGTGGCTCAATCTAAGCCAGCAGTGTGCCCAGGTGGCCAAGAAGGCCAATGGCATCTTGGCCTGTATCAGAAACAGCGTGGCCAGCAGGAGCACGGCACTGATTGTGACCCTGTACTCGGTATTAGTGAGGCGACACCTCAAATGTTGTGTTCAGTTTTGGGCCCCTCACTACAAGAATGACATCGAGGTGCTGGAGCGTGTCCAGAGAAGGGCAGCGGAGCGCGTGAGGGAGCTGGAGAACAAGTCCTGCAAGGAACAGCTGAGGGAACTGGGGTTGTTTAGCCTAGAGAAGAGGAGGCTGAGGGGAGACCTCATCACTGTCTACAACTACCTGAAAGAAGGGTGTAGTGAGGTGGGTGTTGATCTTTTCTCCCAAGTGCCAGGTGATAGGACGAGAGGTAATGGCCACAAGTTGCACCAGTTGTTCAGATTAAACATCAGGAAAAAATTCTTCACCAAAAGGGTGGTCAGGCAGAGGCCACCCAGGGAGGTGGCTGAGTCACCATCCCTGGAGGTGTTTAAAAGGCGGGTAGATGAGGTGCTCAGGGATGATTTAGTAGTGGACAGGTGCAGTTGGACTCAGTGATCTCAAAGGTCTTTTCCAACCAGGCGATTCTATCATTCTATGATTCAAGGTAAGAGCGCCGGTGGCCAGGGGGGTTGTCAGCCTCCTTTGGCATCCAGCAAGGGGTGGGACACTTGAGGACATGAGTCTGCTGCCTCAGCAGGCTCTGTTCCCTCTTCTGGCACCATTGGGTGGTTGCTGAGCAGGGCGTGACTGCTTATCTCCAGCAGGGGAGGAAAAGCTGGTTGGCAGTATCTTGGGACTTGGTCACAGTGCAACCTTTCTGCTCCCTCTGAGTCAGCTCGATTGCTTTACAAAGAGCCCACGGCCCAGGGCTGTGTGAAGCAGGCTTCAGTAGCACTTCTTGCAGGCTTCTCTTCACTGAGCCTTAAGCATGCTAAACTCAGGGCCTCTCACAGCTCTGCATCTGTCAGCTGAAAGGAAGCAAAATTGGGCTTCCCCTGAAACAAGCATATGTTACTGTGGTGGTACAGACTTCTGTTCATAGCGTGATCTACCTGCTGAGTCTCCTCCACCTTTCAGAAGAATTGGGTGTTCGCCTTGTTTTGTTCTGACGCTTGGGTCAGCCTGGCAAAGGGCACCTGGCAGGTGGCAATACACCTCTTAATCCCACTGAAATTAGCTCTTGTGGTGATGGTTTTATTTTGCAAACCTCATAAGAATATAAAGACGTTGAAGCAATTCCTGTGTTCATCTGGGTACTGCTTGTCGAAAGGGTTTGATACCTCAGTTCCTTGAACTTTCAGGCTGTGTGGATAAGGGTAAAGGTGAAGTTACCATAGCTGTCAGTCTTTAGACCTATTGGCAGGGAATTGCTGCACGTTCCTCCAGTGACACAAGCCAGTTATGAAAAATCTGCTTAACTGTTAGGGTAGGTGATCTGTTCTGAGAGAAGATTGTAGCATGAGGTCTGGCCTTGAACAGTTACTGGGATGAGATTTCCTTCCTTAGTTCTTACATGGAAATGCCGATGTCGAGTCAGAGGTTCTTTTGGCTCTGCAGGCTGTTGCAAAGCCTTCTGTAAATCACTTCAAAATCAAATGAACTCAGGGTGGGGGGGAAATCAGTGTTCTCTGTTGTGAGCCCTGGTTCCACTGCATGCCCTTGGAGGGTGTGTGTTCCTGAAATAGTCACTTGAGAGGAAGGGATTGGCTGGCTCTGTGTAGCCTGGCAAGGGCTTGCTTGATTCTGAAGGGCTTTAGTTCTCGTGTTCTGTCCTGAATAAAGAAGCTGGGTGTTCTTGTGATGCCTCCTTCTCAGGGGCCATGGTTTTCTAAATGCAGCTTCAGGTTTCAGTTTTGCGTGTTAAAATACTTATCTGGCTTCCAAAGCAACCTGCAAATTAACTACTTCTCTTCATTACAGACAAACCTACCAATCTTCAAATTGAAGGAATCGTGTGTGAGGAGACGATACAGTGACTTTGAATGGCTGAAGAACGAGCTGGAACGAGATAGTAAGGTGAGGCCTGGCTCAGACCTATGTATTCCTGAAACCAGGACACATGGGGAACAGTTGTAGTGATTACCTTGAGCTGCCCAGAAGAGAGGCTGTGGTGGTCACCAACTGTTTGGGCTTCATCTCTTTCTATCCATGTAATGGGGCTGGAGATGAGTGTCAGGTGTCAAAGAATGTCCACTTGTGGGTGGCTGTTCTGCTGACAGGGTGATTTTATGCTTTCAGATTGTAGTGCCACCATTGCCTGGAAAGGCTTTGAAACGACAGCTTCCCTTCCGAGGAGACGAAGGCATCTTTGAGGAGTCCTTCATTGAGGAGCGGAGGCAGGGACTAGAGCAGTTTATTAACAAGTAAGCTTGTTATCCTGGTTGTGCTTTGTGCTGCTTTTCTGGCTACTGCCGGGAGAAGAGGGCTGTGGGTTGACTGGGAAGGAGTCTTGATCTGCTGCACGCAGGTGCCATGCGAAAGGATGGTGCCTACAGCCAGGTAATGATACCACAGTTCTGAAGTGAGTCCTGCTTTTAGTGCAGGCTGTGTTCAGTGCTCTCTTCTGGGAGCGAAACAATTATTAGCAGAAGAGCTAATAGACCCCCCAAGTGGGTAGCATTGGTTCAGGATGCTCATGCCCTGCTGCAGGGCCTGTGTTTGGGCACCTCTTGCTGTCTCTGTTGCATACAGATCTGGTGACCTTGACTGGAGCCTGGTGTGGATGTGCTTGGAGTTGGCTGCCTGTAAGGAGGTCTGCCTTAGTTGGTCCCTACAGCAACTGGAAGTGTGGGTGTCTCGGTGGCAGCTCTGCTAACCTCCGCATCTGATTTTCTTCCAGAATTGCTGGACACCCACTGGCACAGAATGAGCGCTGCTTACATATGTTCCTGCAAGAGGAGACTATCGATAGGAATTACGTCCCAGGGAAAGTGCGCCAGTAGGAGCACCTGGCACTGTCTTCCTCCATTCCACCCTCCCTCCTGCAAAAATGACATTTATTTTTACACTAAATCTGTCTTCTCTGAACCAGCTTTTCCTCTCTTGAACCTCCCAGTTTGTTCAGTATTTTCCTCTTGTGTAATGGGCAGCAGCTTGTTCTACTGGGCTGTGGTCTCGGCCTAAAGTTATGAAGATTTATGCAAGTGAGCATGTTGTCCTGCACCTCGGGGCGGACATGGGTAGGTGTGGAGCAGGAACTTGCTTATGGCGTTATGGTGTAGGATCTGCCCCTCTCCATGTACAGGAAGGTATGAGATGACCTTCGCTCCCCTGTCTGTGCAGCCTCAAGCATCTCTGAAGGAGACTGAAGAGTAGCAGTTGTCATGTTGGTCAGTGATCGCATCAGGTGTTAGAGTTTTAGTAAGGCTTATCCAAAACAGTGAGTAGGTGCCTGGGTGTGTTGGTCTCTCGTCCACCCCATTCACCCTGCATGAACCCCCTGTTCTTCACTGTCTGGAAGTGCTGAGACCCAAGAACTACTCTGACCCTGCACTCAGCCTCCTGCATTACCGACCCTTTTGGTGTATTCGTGTTAATTCCCCTTCTTTCTAACGTGCTGCTGGCAGCTCGAGGGGTTTCCATGATGTGTGCTCTCATGATGCTCTGCGTGCGCAGTTTGGCATGTGGAAGCTGGAATAGCCTGGGCTGTAGTGGTGTGTGCTGTGGGAGGCCTTCGCCCAGGGTTTAAAAAATGCCACAGCTTATTCTGCCATGGGCTGATATGGTGGTGTTTCTGCAGCACCCTGCTCAGATGAGCCGTAGTGACCCTGTCCTGTGCCCTGGCTGCAGAGGGGAGGAGGTGGGTCTGACTGAGGAGGAGCAGAACAGGGCTGGTGGTGTGTGTGGCCGTGACAGCTGTCACAGGAGGAGCCCAGCAGCAGGGCCTGGGTTGAGGCCACCCCTTCAGAAAGGAACAGCAGGAAGTGGTCAGTCAGCCCTGGGTTGGACATTTGCTTACGAAGATGGAGAAGTAACAATGGCTTTGTGTGTTCTCCCCTGTTCTGCAGTCAGGTGGGCAGTTGCTTGTGTGAAAGTGAGGACACAAGACTGGTCAGGGAAGCATTCGGAGCTTGAGGGGAACCACGAGGCAGTGATTTGCTGCAGCAGAACTGTCCTTTGGACGTTCCTCCAGCTGTCATGGCTGCGATGAGTGAGGTTGGGCCTCAGCTCTGGGGCTTCTCAGGTCAGAGCTGACTGGTTTATAAGTGCTTGGTCACTTTGTAGTGGCACAGTTGAGCCTTTCTTGGAGCACAGGCTGCTTTCCCGATCCTGCCCAGCGCGTCCCCAAGGCCTCCCTAACATCTCCTGGGGTTTCTGGTGAGGAACTGGTGCTGCTGGGCGAGAGGTGGCTTTCGGGGAGAAGTCGCTGAAACCGGGAGGGAATTGCTAGGGGGGGCTGGTTTGGGCCGGGAAGGGCTGCAGGGACCGGTGCTGGCAGGGTGGCCATGCCTGCAGCGGGGCTCGACCACCGCCCCGGCCCGCTCGCCCCTTCCCCTGCCGCTCCGGCCGCCCGGCTCCCCCCACCCTATCCAGTGTAGCGTCCCGGTTCCGTTCGCATTAAACCACTGTGAAGCCAAGGCTCTGCCTCGTCCTGGGGGCACCGGGAAGGGGGGAGCACTGGGGTGGGGGGTGCACGGGGAAGGGGAGAAGTACTGGGAAGGTAGGGGCACCGTGGAGAGGAAAGCGCTGGGAAGTGGGGGAAGCATCGGGAAGGGGTGACACGGGTAAGGGGGGTTTGCGGACACTGGGAAGGGGCAAGCACCGGGGCGAGGGGGGCATCGGGAAGGGGGAAGAACCGGGGCGGGAGAGGCGCGGATGGTCCTCCTTGTTGCCAGGGGGCGCTGTGCTGCGACAGGAGACGCGGAAGCGTGTTTGTGCAGCAGCAGGTGGCAGTGGTGGCCTTCCCTGGCGGCGTTGTGCGGGGTGCAGGTGGCGCTGTGGAGGTGCGGGTGATTCTCCCCTCCGGCAGGGGGCGCTGGACGGGGGTGGGCGGGGCGCGGAAGCGTGCTGCGGAGGCGTGGCGGGGGCCGGAGGCGTGACCGGGGCGGAGGCGGTGGGTCGTTGCCGGGACGGGGGGCGCTGGGACGGAGCGGGGATGTCGCGGCCGGAGCAGGAGCAGCAGCAGCAGCAGCAGCAGCCGGCGGCGGAGTCGGTGTCGCCGGGCTGCCCCGACCTGCTGCAGCACGTGGAATGCTCCCTCCAGCCGCGCTCCCCGCTCTACCTCAGCTTCTTCGAGGAGGAGTGCAGCGAGATCGCCTCCCGCCTGCTGCGCGGCGCCGCAGCCTTGCCACGCCCGGACAGCGACGGCAAGATGTGGCCCAGCGCCGCGGGGCCCGTCACCTCCACGCCAATGCCGGACGCGCCGCCCCCCGGCCAGGGGTTCCTCGACTTGGCGGGCTGCGAGGCCGCCCCGTGCTCCGCGGCGCCGCGGCGCCTCTCGCCGTCCGGGGCGGGCCCCCGCCCGCAGGCGCTGCCCCGTAAGGCCGCGCGGCGCGGGGCCGGACTGGGCCTCGCCAGCCGCCCTCGTACCCCTTCTCGGTCCCCGGGCCGGGCCAGGCTTGCCCACGGCGCAGCGTGGCCCTCGCTGGGTGCCGGGCTCGCCAGGGCCGGGAAAGGCCCCGAGATCGCGGGAAGGGAGTCCTCGCAGCCCCGAGGTGAGCAGGGCGGCTGGAGGGAGTTCCGGCCCTACGGCCGCCCTGGCGCTCACCGTGCTCACTCTGCCCTAGGTACCAAGCTGAAGATGATGCCGGGTGCCAAGTCCAGGCTTCAGCATCCCGGCGGGACTTCGCAGCTAGCACGACCTTCCATCTTTCCCAAACCCGCAGCCCGGGACACCCAGATGGAAAGTAATTCCGCAGCTGCTGGTTGCCTGATGCAAAGCGGGGAAGCTGTGGGGGAGGCTGATCCTGTGGGGGGAAGGGGGGAGGCCTGGGCTGCAGCATGGAACAGGGATAGCGTGGGGAGCAGGGAGTGCCTGGCAGCGGCACAGCTGGGAGGGCCAGGGATGCGCTCACGCCCCGAGCACTCTCTGCCCCTCCACTGGCGCCCTGTAGGCTCTGAGCCCTCAGCCTGTCCTTCTGGGGGCGCGGGTGTGCGGGCCTGGGATGTAAGAGAGGTGTAGGATTGCTGCTTTGCAGTGGCATCCTCTGTGCCTAATGTTTGTCCACTACAGCTGCTGCCAAGGTTGGGAATCGCAAGCAGCCCTCCCAGAGGCTCTCAACAGCGATTCCTATTGTGGCTTCTCGCTCCCGACTTCGGCTGCTGGGAAAAGTGCCTTCCCCCAAGCACTTTTGCTTCGGTAAGAGTGAATCTGAGCAGTAACCCTGGAGGCTCCAGTGTTGTGGGAGAGTGAAACTGCTGCCCTGGTGGGAATATTCAGATCTTGGCTGCAGAGTCAAGGCTGATTCCAGGGAAAGGACAGGAGAGGGCAGTGTGTGCTCGGGCTCAGAGAATGGGAGGTGAAACGCAAGACTAGGTGGAGTCTCTTTCCCCTACAGGCACCCACAAAGAGCCCAAACAAATCTGGTACTCTAGCTCATTCGTAGGAAGGACAGGAGCGGCCATGGTCAGTGCATGTTGCTGTCAGGGCTCTCTATGAACACAGGTTGATGCTCTTTGCTTTAATTTCTTGGATCCCACTTCAGGATCGACTACACAGGAGCTGATACGCAACACGACCCAAGAGCTGAAGGAAGATAGTGAGAATAAAGAATGGCTTGTTGCAGCAGGGACTGTCTTGGGAGCAGGTGAGCAGTATGGAAATGTCCCATGCAGTAGTGGGAAGCTGGAACTTGATTCTCTGTAGAGAGGAGTCCCTGTGGAGCTTTCTTGGCTAAGTGCCAAAGACCTGCTGAAAACCTGTGTCCAGTGAGTCCATGGTGAGGAGAGTCTGTTTCTGCATTGGATCTGATGGATTCTTGCCTTGTGTCAGGGTAGGGAAAATATGGGCAGCTGTCTGCTATATGTTGGGCAGTGAGGCTCTCCAGAAGCATATTCCATCCTGCTCTGCAGCTGGGCAGCCTACAGTCCTGGGCCCTGTTGAGGAAGAGAAGCAAGAAGGCTGTTGCAATTCTGCTGGGACAGCCCTGCTCAGAGCAGCTGTCTGCCCTCCCTTTGTGAGCACACTCCAGAGCTGCTGGGAGCTAGGTCGTGCGGGGGTACCTTCTCCCAGCAGCACCCATACAGGCAAGGCCAGCAGTAGCTGTTGAACTGGAGGGGCTTGGAGACCTCTGTCTCCCTTGGACAGGTTCTGCCCCTGGTCTGGAACAGCTCTGTGGTCTGGCTGAAGATGGGCTGAGGATGGCAGTAGTAGTGACACTTCTCTTCACAGGCAAGGCTGACCAGACATGGGGGTGTGTGGGGTCCTCTTTTTCCAGCAAGTTGGCCCCTGGGAATGCAGTCCCTGCTGAGCAGGTAAGAGCCAGCTGTGTCCTGGCACCAGGGAGCATTGTTCAGCTGGTGGCTTGGGCCAGCTGTGCTGGAGGTGGGAGATGCTGGGATATGGGACTACCAAGCTCTGGGCTGACATCTAAGCTGTTTTAGCCTTTTCCTGGCGTTTATACAAGACCCTGTGCATTTTCTGCATGGCTTTACAACTCTCTGGTGGTCAGGGAACTCTGGGCTTCTGTCCAGTCATTTTTTTATGGTTTTTGAAATACATACACCCCTTGTGGCTTGGGGTGTCACTTTTATACCTCCTGGTGTGTTGGACATGGATGGACTGAGCAGAGCTTGCAGCAAGGTGAGGCTCCAAAGTGTGCAGTCTCCTACCTGCAAAATATGTTTGTGCATTTGCCAGCAGCTTTAGGGCTCTTTGCTGTGTGGCTGTAGCCTGCCAAAGGAATCCTTGTGACCTAGAGGCACTGGCAGTTGCTCTCTGATGAGAAAATAGTGGCTCCTTTGCCGGGCACCGCTGCTGCGGTGAGCACAGGCTGGTAGTGGTCCCGCGGGTGCTAGGCTTGGGGTGTTGGTTGGGCTGCACTGCAACAGCGCCAGGTTCCTGAAGTAGGGGTGAATGTCAAAACCAGGGCCTTGCTCTGACATGCCAAGAATGGTGAGCAGGGCTCCCCAAGCCCAGGAACCGCTGTGCTGCCTGTGGAAGTGCTCCTCTACAGGAAGAGCTGTGCTGAGGCTGGGATGTGGGTCTCTGTGTGAGGGTGGCCACCGCCTGCGTTAAACTTACACCCTGTCCTTACCAGTCTGCAGGTGATCAGCTGTCCCAGGAGCTGAAGTGTGTAAAGGATGAGCTGAAGTGTGTAAAGGATGAGCTGGAGCGTGCAAAGAACGAGTGGGAGCGTGTAACAAACAAGATGGAACATGTAACGAACGAAATGGAGCATGCAAAGAACGAGTGGGAGAGTGCGAAGAACGAGCTGAAGCACGTGAAGAACGAACTGGAACAAGTGAAGAATGAGCTTGGTACGTTGGGCTGTCTCTTTTGGGGGCTATGTGACACCCACAATCCAGGTGACATCCCCTGTGCCTGTACCTGGAGCCCAGAGCCTGCAGCTCCTTGGGGATGGGGATGGCTTCTTAGAAACATAGAATCATCTGGTTGGAAAAGACCTCTGAGATCAAGTCTAACTGTACTTGTTCCCTTACTAAATCATGTCCCTAAGACACTCATCTACCCACCTTTTAAACACTTCCAGGGATGGTGACTCAGCCACCTCCCTGGGCAGCTGTTCCAATGCCTGACCACCCTTTTGGTGAAGAAATTTTTCCTGATGTCTAATCTGAACCTACCCTGGTACAACTTGTGGCCATTTCCCTCTTGTCCTGTCACCTGTCACTTGGGAGAAGAGACCAACTCCCACCTCACCACAACCTCCTTTCAGGCAGTTGTAGACAGTGATGAGGGCTCCCCTCAGCCTCCTCTTCTCTAGGCTAAACAACCCCAGTTCCCTCAGCCCGCTCCTCATAGGACTTGTTCTCCAAGGCAACGGCCCTTCTGTGGATGCGCTCCAGCACCTCAATGTCTTTCTTGTAGTGAGGGGCCCAAAACTGAACCCAGTAATCGAGGTGTGGCCTCACCAGTGCCGAGTACAGGGGCACAATCACCTCCCTTGTCCTGCTGGCCGCGCTGTTTCTGATACAGGCCAAGATGCCATTGGCCCTCTTGGGCACCTGGACACACTACTGGCTCCTATTCAGCCAACTGCCAACCAGCACCCCCAGGTCCTTCTCTGACAGGCAGCTCTCCAGCCATTCTTCCCCAAGCCTGTAATGCTGCACGAGGTTGTTGTGTTCCAAGTGCGCAACTCGGCACGTGGTCTTTTTGAACCTCAGCCCATTGGTCTCAGCCGATTGATCCAGCCTGTCCAGATCCCTCTGCAGAGCCTCCCTTCCTTCAAGCAGATCAACACTGCCACCGAGCTTCATGTCATCTGCAAACTTGCTAAGGGTGCACTCAATCCTTTCGTCCAGATCATTGATAAATATATTGAACAGGACTGGACCCAGTACTGAGCCCTGGGGAACACCACTCATGACTGGTTTCCAACTGGATTTAACTCCATATACCACAACTCTTTGGGCCTGGCCATCCAGCCAGTTTTTTACCCAACAGAGGGTGTGCCTGTCCAGGCCAATGGAAGCCAGTTTCTCAATCAGAGTACAGTGAGAAACAATGTCAAAGGCTTTAGTGAAATCCAAGTATACCACATCCACAGCTTTTCCCTTGTCCATTAACCGGGTAACCTTGTCATAGAAGGAGATCAGATTGGTCTGGCAGGACCTACCTTTCATAAACCCATGTTGACTGGGCCTGATCACCCGATTGTCTTGCGTGTGCTGTGTGATAGCACTCGATGATCTGCTCCATGACCTTCCCCAATATTGAGGTCAGACTGACAGGCCTGGAGTTCCTGGGATCCTCCCTCCAACCCTTCTTGTAAATGAGCGTAACATTTGTCAGTTTCCAGTCAAGAAGCGCTTCCCCAGTCAGCCAGAACTGCCAGTAGAGGGGAAAGGGGTTTGAAGAGGACCTTTGCCAGGTCCCCTAATACCCGTGAATGGATCCCATCTGGCCCCATAGACTTGTGTATGTCTAACTGGCCAAGCAGGTCTCTAAATCCTGCTGAATCAGAAGTCCTATGTGTCTTCTAGCTGTGGTTTGTAACCCAAGAAGTCCCTTTGATTTATGTACCCACTGGGGCTCAGTCTGTGACGGTGTTTTAGTCGTGGTTGGAGCAAAGCTAGGAGATGCCTTACTTTTCTGGCAAGTGGTCACCATGATTCTCTGGTATTTCTGGCAGAGGTCAGTGCCCTCCCTGCCTTAGCAAACTGTCTTGGCTTGCTACGCTCTTCTGACGAGCCATGCTGTTTGCCCGCTCCGGTCGCTGGCACTCCTTGCTTGCATTTAAATCTCCCTCCAATGCTGCCAGGACCACCATCCCCCACCCCGTCACCCGCCCACGTGGGAGCTGCCACTTTGGGGTTTCAGGAGAGTCACCTGCCTGGGGGTTCCTCCTGGGCTTTCCCTCGCCCAGGGTTTGCCTTCCCATCTCAATCAAGCACATAGCCACAGAACTTATCAGTTCTTTTTGGGGAGTAAGAGCAGGATCCCAGCTGCTGCCCCAGAAGGTCTGGGGCTGAGGTGTTCAGGGTGGGCTGAGCACACAGTGACTTGCCTCCTGCTTGCAGCTGACAAGACTGCCCAGTGTGAAGCCTATCATCAGACCGTCTTGCAGGCTCAGCTTGGAGCAGAAGGTATGTTCACCTCTGGGAAGGCTGCAGGGATGCTCTAGTGATCCCTTGCCAGGCTAAGGGCTGCCAGGTGGAAGGTACACAGCTTGTAGCCTTCCCTGGGGGGCCGGTGTTGAGTGCCGGGAGCAGCAGTGCTTTGATGCTGTTCTTGCCCCCCAGGAATCCGTGGGAGCTGTTGAGAAGAGTGGTGACTCAGACACAGACTCACAACAACCTCTTGTCCAGATGCCTGAGCTACTGGGCCAGTGATATTTGTTAAACTCTTCAACAAATGTTTTTTTTTAACTCCTTGTATTTAAAATAAAGGTGTCTTTTCTCAGTGATGCTTGGTGTCAGTTGTGGTAGAGCCAGTGCTGAGTGCTGCCTGTTGTTCTCCAAAGGGCTGGGCAGAAGGGGCAGGTCTGTGTCCAGCTGTAACTGGTTCTGCTGAGCCAGAGAATGTAGAAGGGTTTGGGTTGGAAGGGACTTTAACAATCATCCAGCTCCACCCCCCTGCCTTGGACAGGGACACCTCACACTGGATCAAGGTGCTCAAAGCCTCATCCAGCCTGGCCTTGAACGCTTCCAGGGACGGGGCAGTCACAACTTCTCTGGGCAACCTGTGCCAGTGTCTCACCACCCTCACAGGAAAAAATGTCTTCCTAATACATAATCTAAATGTCCCCTCTTTCAGCTTAAAACCATTCCTCCTTGTCCTATCCCTGCACTCCCTAATAAAGACACCCCCACCCCCTGCAGCTTTCCAGTAGCCCCTTTCATTACTGGAAAGCTGCTGTAAGGTCTCCCTGGAGCCTTCTGTTTTTCCAGGCTGAACAACCCCAATTCTCTCAGCCTATGCTCACAGGGGAGGCGCTCCAGCCCTCTGATCATCTCTGTGGCCCTGCTCTGGACTTCCTCTAACAGATCTGTGTCCTTCCTGTGCTGAGGACTCCAGAACTGAACGTGGGACTCCAGGGTATTTTTTAGGAGAAAGTTCTTCCCTGAGAGTGGTGGTCATTGTCAGAGTTTGGGGCATGTCTGGATGATGCTATTAGTCATATAGTTTACTTTTATGTAGTCCTACAGGGAGAAGAGATTTGAACTTGACCATCCTCTCCAACTTGAGATTCTATGCTCTAGTTGTGGAAGGTGATGCAGCTCCAAGGGTTGATTTCAATCTGCTTCTGCAAGGGTTTTGGCCGCCTTTCTGGGCTGGAGCCACCCCCTACCCTCCTTGGTGCTGGCTCTGTATGCCCTGCCTTTGTCTGCCTTCCTGATGCTCCTGTCTGAACGTGCGCTTGGCTTACTCCATGCCTCCGCCTGCTCCTGGCCCTTGGCCCATGCTGCTTCATCAGGGCCCTGAACAGGGTGCGGGGGTGGGGGAGGTGTACAGTAGACTGGGAGGTGTGAGGATGGGACACTGGGAAGATGGATGTGGAGATGCATGTGAGGTCTGAGAGCTGCTCTCTGTCTGAAAATGTCTCCCAAACATTGCTATCACAAGAGGGTTTCTAGGAATAGGTGAGTCTGAGTGTCAACCCCCTTGCTGCTCTGGGTACCCAGCCTCTTCTTGACTGAGCCAGGGCACCTCCTCATGGAGCTCTGCTATGCCTGTGGTGCTCCTGGTCCTGCCTGAGAGCATCCTCAGCAATGATGCTGCCTTTGGCGCTGCAGGCAGCTGGGTTTTGGCCCAGCCAGGTCCCTACCTGCCGCAACAGCTCAAGAAAAAGCAGGAGGCGGCTGGGTGCTAACAGTGAAGCTGCAGGGGATTTCTCGATCTTACACTCGCTTCCTTCCTGTTGGGGAGTGTTCGGGCAGGAAAGCGCTGTTGCTGAGCCACGGTTCATTCATCCGCAAGCAGGAGAGCTTGCGTCACTGCCAGGCAGGATGCTGTGTTGCTTTCCATCGCCATGAGGTCATTTTGCCAAGCAGAGCCTATTTGTCTCCACCCCCTTGCGTGTATACCTCCCCAGGGGCGGTGGGCTGGGGGGGGGATGCCCGCTCCTCCCGCCTGCTCTGCTCCCAAAGGCTGGAAGCCTCTTGCCTCCACATCCTTGGCAGTGGCACTGTAGCCAAGCCTTGCCTGCGATACCAGGAGGGCTGGCTCACCTCCCACCTTCTCTGCCTGTTCGGATGGGCGCGCACAACATGCGAATGCTCGGTTGTCTCTGGAGTGGGTTTTGGAGTGGCTGGTCCCAGCTTGAGTGTTGGAGAAGGGACCTGGCTCCTGCCTGCCTTCTGCCTGGCTCCTGCCTGCTAAACAGTTTTCCTGGTGTTAACCACCGCTTGGAGCTGCCTGTTGCTCCCAGAGCTGAGGAGGCTTGGTGAAGCTCATGGGGGGATTCGCTCTCTGCTGAGCATCTCTGGGTCGGACAGAGCCCCTCTCTGTGCCTCATAGAATCGCCTGGTTGGAAAAGACCTTTGAGATCATCGAGTCCCACCGTACCTATCCACTACTGAACCACATCCCTGAGCACCTCATCCACCCGTCTTTTAAACCCCTCTAGGGATGGGGACTCCACCACCTCCCTGGGCAGCTGTTCCAGTGCCTGACAACCCTTTCAGTGAAGATTTTTTCCTAACGTCTAATCTGAACCTTCCCTGGTGCAATTTAGGCCATTTCCTCTCGTCCTGTCACCTGTCATTTGATGAAGAGACCAACACCCACCTCGCTATACCCTCCTTTCAGGGAACTGTACACAGCGATGAGGTCTCCCCTCAGCTCCTTCTCTCCAGGCTGAATAACCGAAGATCCCTCAGCCGTTCCTCGTAGGACTTGTTGTCCGGGGCAGCCGGGGGGGCCAGGGAAACGGGGGCGGGGCAGTGGGGGTGCGGGGGTGTTCGGGGCAAGTGGGGGTGTGCGGGGATAGCGAGACGGAGGGAGCGGGAACGGAGGCGGGGCAGCGGGGGGGTCCGGGGCAGCGAGGAGGGGGAATGGGGGGAGAGGGAGGCGGGGGCAGCCGCGGGAGCTGGGGGGCGGGGGCAGCAGGGGGTCCAGGGGGATCCGTGGTTTCCGGGCCGGCTCGGGCCGGTGCGGAGCTCCGAGGGGCGGGGCCGTGCCCGCCCCTCCACCCCCGCGGCGGGAGCGGCAGCTCCACTCCAAGGGAAGAGCGAGGCGGGGCTGAGCGGGTTCGCACCGGGGTGAGCCGAGCCGAGCCGAACCGAACCGAACCGAACCAAATCAAACCAAAGAGAGCTGTACAGAACCGATCCGTAACGAGTCGAACCGACCGAGCCGCCGGTGAGTGGCGCCGGGCGCTGGCGCCGGGCCAGGCGGGTCTGGCGCAACCGGTGCCGCGCTTGCATCAGCCGCACGTGGGGACCCGTCGCGCGTCCGCCGACCTCGGGCAGCGCCGGGGCTCCCTAGCCGCAGCGAGCGCGGTTGGCGGCGCCCCGGGCTGGAGGTGCCCCGCGGGGTCCCAAGAGGGAATTCGGGGCCCCCTGCAGCTGCCCCGAGCCGGCGGGTACCGGGATGCAGTGGGTACCGGGATGCAATGAGTACCTGGATGCGATGAGTAGCTGGCTGTGATGAGTACCGGGATGTGGCGGGCAGCGGGAGGTTCCCGCCGGCGGGAGCCTTTGCCTGACATGTTGCTTCTGCTCTGCTCGGCCTGCCCGTAGCTCCCTGCACGATCTCCATCTCGGGTGGCAGTGGATCTTTCTGCGAGACCCCTCGCCGGCCGTGCACTGAGCCTGCCTGGAGTCAGCCGAGCCACCTGGGCAGCTTTCCCTAGGCAGGCTCTTACAGGTGCTGGTGTGGGTCTGGGTGCTTAATGTCTTCCTTCTACCAGGCACGACGAATCCCGTGGGGGTGAGGAAGGGAATCGTGTCCCGCATCTTCCTGCTGAGCACCACTCACTCTTCTTTCTTTCTGCCGCTCTGGGAATAAGGGCTGAGCACATTTATGTCACCAGCCTCGTGCTTTTGGTTTGCAGGGCTCGCATCAGGCATCAGAAATCCTTGAAGCAATCGACCAGCACTAGGGTCTGCCTTAGCCAGAGCTGTCTGGGCTGTGGCTGGGGAGAGGGTGCCAGTGTGGGAGAACTTCTTGTTCCCTTGAAACCTGGCCCAGAGGCTGCCCCAGGCTGGGATGGCTCCCTGGGCCGAGGCTGAATATGACATGTACTTGGTGAGGAGGAGGTTTGTCCAGAAATGGGCTGGTTTGATGGTTACTGAGGAAGCAGCCAAACTGGTGGCTGACGCTGCAACCCTGGTAATCCCCCTCAGTGGAAAAGGGACACAAAGTTATCCTCATCACTTACAGTGATGTATACAATATGGTGTTGGTGTTGCCCCAGGCGCCTGACGGGGAGTGTCTTTTGTTTCCTAATGAAGGGAGCAGCCGGCAGGGAGAAGGCACTGGTGGGTGGGTAGTCCTTTGCTGGGCATGGGGTGCCAACTGTGGTCATGGGCATTGGGAGCTGCTTTCCTTGCAGAATCACAGAATCACAGAATTGTTTAGGTTGGAAAACACCTTTAAGATCACCGAGTCTGACTGTAAACTTAACACTGTCAAGTCCACCGCTAAACTATGTCCTGAAGTGCCACATCCACACGTCTCCCAGGGCTTTTGGGGATGGGTGGCTGCTGTGAGCAAGGGGAGTGAGAGTGTCACATATTTAGGGAGATTGCAACCTGTGGAACGTGTTGCTCAGCAAGTGCCGTCATTACACGAGGGATGTGCTCTGGGGGCCTGTGTTGTTTGTCTGGCTATGCTGAGATTCTAGTGCAGATGCTGGGAGCAAATGAGGAATGGCCACAACTCAGTAAGTCAGCCCAGCTTGCTAAATCCTCCACTGGAGGAATGCTTTGTCTCCTTGCCCTTGCTGCTGTGCACACCCACATGCCAGGCTGGAGGGATGTGCCAACAGTCAAGTTTGGGCTGGGGGATCTCCAGGGTACCAAATCCATGAGGAGTTACTGGGAGACAGTTGGCAAATTCTGGGATGTGCCTGGGGGCCTCATTCTGGGGATTAGGCAGGGCTTGAGCAATGAGCCTGTTTCCTACCATGGGCTCACTGGGTTCATCCCTGGCTCACTCTCCTGGCTACCTGCATGATGGCTTACTGCTGGTGGGTTGGCTGGGAGCAGGTACAGCTCATGTGGGCATTGCTGTCTGCCCTGCTCCCTGCAGTGAGGGTCCTGCAGCTTGCAGCTCAGGATGCTGAGCTTCACACTCTTAAGGTCCCTTCTCTTGCAGGGGTTTTGAGTAGCTGAACACTACCCACAAGAGGACAAGATGTTCGGAGGGAAAATGACCAGTGTTGGGAGGAAACTGATCCGTCGGCGTGCGATGGATCTGAGCTCCGAGGAAACACGTTTTGCACGCTGCCTCTCTACTCTGGACCTCATAGCCCTGGGGGTGGGCAGCACGCTGGGGGCCGGTGTGTATGTGCTGGCAGGGGAGGTAGCCAAGGAAATGGCTGGTCCTTCGATTGTCCTCTGCTTCCTGGTGGCTGCTCTTTCATCGGTACTGGCTGGACTGTGCTATGCAGAGTTTGGGGCCCGTGTCCCCAAGACTGGCTCTGCCTACCTATACAGCTACATCACCGTCGGCGAGATATGGGCTTTCACAACTGGCTGGAACCTCATCCTCTCCTATGTAATAGGTACAGGGCCAGGCAGGTTGCTGGCATGGTACTGGCAGCGTAGGGGGCTTGTGGGGGCAGCATGTGGTGCTGTGGGATCAGGGTGTGAGGTGGGATCAGCAGGGAGATGGGTGCTGGGGTGGGGGTGGCTGATGCTGCTCTCCCCTGGGCTCGGACTGATGCACAGATTTGCCATTGACCAGGCACAGCAAGCGTGGCTCGAGCCTGGAGTGCGGCGTTCGACAACATCATCGGGAACCACATCTCTACTTTCTTCATGAACAAGACTGCAGTGCACCTGCCAGGGGTGCTGGCTGAGTACCCAGACTTCTTCGCCCTGATCCTGATTGGGCTGCTCACTGGTGAGTGCATAGGAGCGGCTCTGGGGGGCCATGGGTGATGGCATGGGAGCCTGGCAGGTCCCCACTCACTCCTTCTGTCCCTGCAGCGCTGCTGGCCTTTGGTGTCAGTGAATCTGCCCTTGTGAACAAAATATTCACGGCAATCAACCTCGTGGTGCTGGGCTTTGTCATCATTGCCGGCTTTGTGAAGGGAAACATCAAGAACTGGCAGCTCTCAGAGGAAGACTACATCAATGTCTCGTACCTGAACCCACAGGATGACATCAAGTGAGGAGAGCAACTATGCTGGCACATGACTGGCACTGGCTCTGGTGTCCATGCTCCCTGTGGCAGCCACTCTCCTCCCTCCATTCCAGGAAAAAAGTTTTCGGCTCTGGTGGGTTTGTACCCTTTGGACTAGAAGGGATCCTGACCGGTGCTGCTACCTGTTTCTATGCCTTCGTGGGCTTTGACTGCATTGCCACCACAGGTACTGACTTGGATGAGGCTGGCATGGGTGTTTCTCCAGCGCAGCCGGCAGCTGGCTGGGACGGGCTGGAGAGGATGCTCTGTGGCGTGGGAAACAGCCCATCCCACTGCTCCTGGGACATTTCCCGCAGCAGCTCTGTCCCCGGCTGCGCTAGCACAAAAGGGCTCACAGCCAGCCCTGCCCCAGGAAAAGGGGCTCCCTGCACTGCTTGGTGGGAGCAGGGCTGCACCCTGCCTGTGCAGGCAGCTCCCGGGGCAGCAGGGTGCATTTCTGCTGCCGAGTCGAGGCTGTAACAGCGCTGGGAATCGCTAGTGCCTCCTGGTTATTTCCCAGCCTCAAGCAATATTTTTCTAAATGACTGAGTTCATGCAGAACTGCCGCTTTCCGGAGCACAGGCAGCCCTCTTTAATTTCCTCTCATTCTCCCAGGAATCTGCTTAGTGGGTGGCTGGTACAGGCTGTTCTGCCTGACCTCCCTGCCTGTGCCTCCCTGCCCCCAGGGGCTGCCTGGCAGCCCCCTCCTTCCCTCCTACACTGCCGCTGAGCCCCTTGCTGGGCAGTGGGAGTGCACACTTTTGCAAAGGCCAAGTGGGCAGAGGGCATGGTGGCTGCGTTGCTGTGCCCACGCACACTGAGGATCCGCATTCAGCGGGTTCTGTGGGTGCTGTTGGTAGGGCAGAGGGCTGGCACAGCCGGGGGGAGCTGCGAGCCCAGCTGCTGGGCAGCTGCATGCCTGGAAGCTGGAGCTGCAGCCACGCGCCTCTGCACTCAGCAGTGCCGTAGCCTCCTCTCCAGCAGCCCCTGCCAGCTGTTGCCCAGTTCCATGCCACCATGGCAAGTCCCTGCTGTGACTTGTCTCTCAGGTCCAGTTGCCCTGCACTGTGCTGCAGAGCAGGGATGGATGTTGCCTCTTTTCTCCACACAGGGGAGGAAGCCAGGAACCCACAGCGCTCCATACCCATTGGCATCATTGTGTCCCTCCTCATATGCTTCATGGCTTATTTTGGGGTCTCGGCGGCCCTGACGCTCATGGTGCCCTACTTCCTCCTGAACAAGGAGAGCCCCCTGCCTGAGGCTTTCAAGGCAGTGGGCTGGGAGCCTGCCCGCTACGCCGTTGCTGTTGGCTCACTCTGTGCCCTTTCCACCAGGTAGGACTGACTCCATCCCTGGCATTGTCTGACATGGTACTGGGACCAGCAGCACATGTGCTGGCTGGGTTGGGGTTTTGCCCCATCTGGCTGCTGTCTTGCACCCAGCACAGAACCAGTCTTGTCCCCACCTGGATGGCAGGTGTGGACAGCTTGCCTGGCTCTGAGCCATCTCTCCCCATGGCAGCTTGCTGGGCTCCATGTTCCCCATGCCCCGTGTTATCTATGCTATGGCGGAGGACGGGCTGCTCTTCAAGTTTCTCTCCAGCATCAACAGCCGCACAAAGACTCCTCTGTCAGCCACCGTCGTCTCAGGGTTCCTTGCGGGTAAGGCTCCTGTCTGCCACCTCACACTGCCCTGCAGCATTACGGTGCCATGCTCATCATCCTCTATGTCCTTCTTGCAGCTGTGATGGCCTTCCTGAGTGACCTGAAGGATCTGGTGGACCTCATGTCTATGGGCACACTGCTGGCCTACTCCCTGGTGGCGGTGTGCGTGCTCATCCTTCGGTGGGTGCCTCCTCTCATGTGGCGGTGCCCGGGTTGGATGTGCCTTGCATTGAGCCCAGGGCTTGTGGCCACAGCTTTTTCATGGGGTAACACATTCTGGGGAAGTATCAAGCGCTCAAGATGCTCTCAAGAGCCTGTGCAGTGTCTCTGGGCACATCATGGGGCTGCTGCTGGAGGAACATATGGGGCTGGAGGCACAGGAGGGTTATGATGGTGCTGCCCACTGTCCACTCTGGGCTGGAAAGTTCCTTGGGCTCCGCTACAGCTTGTGCCATCTGCTTAGATACCAATCCGGGCAGCTGAACTCCCCAAAGGCCATGGAAATGGTGGAGCTGAACGGGAACGAGGAGGAGAGAGTGATCATGAACCCGACCATCGCTGCTGCTAGCACCCAGCAGAAAGAGACGCTGTCCCTGGCGACGCTTTTCAACCCGCCTGCAGACACCCCCACCGCACTTTCAGGGCGCATTGTCTACATCTGTGTCTCAGTCATCGGTGAGTGAACAGGAGCCAGTGGCCAATATCCCATCCCGCCAGGAACTGGAGTGTTTTGGCACATCTCTGTGGAGCTGAGGGGGTAGTGGGCACACTTGGTGGAGGAAAGGGACTGGACATCAGAGGCTGCCAGCTGCTCTCGGCAGCACCAGCGAGTGCTGGACATGCTCTGCCCTGAGCAGGGTTCCAAGCACAGGGCATGGCTGGCATTTGGAGTGCACGGTGGCTGATGGAGGACATGGGCATGATGGAGGACACATCTGCATGTGGTCACAGGAGCGTCTTGTGATGTGCCTGGCCCAGGCTGACCACCCCAGCAAGAGTGGTCCCCAGCCCACGAGGTTTGATCTGTCTGTCAATGGCTTCATTGTGCAGCTCAGCCAGGTCTGGGTAAGCGTCAGAGCTGGGTTTGAGCCCAGCAGAGTGCAGGCTCCCCTCAGCTTGCTGGGCTGGTGAGTTCCCCCAGCAAACACTGGCCTCAGGCTTTGGAGTTGGTATTGGAGAGAGCACGTGGTGGACCCATATCTGACCGAGAGAAGGAGGTGCCTCAGCCCAGCTGTTGGTGAGGCTGGGGGTCCCAGGGAGGCCATGTAGCTTCCCAACTGTCCCCTCTCTTACAGCCACCCTGATCACAGTCATCTGCGTGGTCCTGACCCTCAAGGTGACTGCGCTGAAGGATGCTGATGTAGGCTGGATTGTGGCCCTGGTGCTGCTCCTCGTGGCCCTGCTCATTCCCACCATCATCATTTGGAGGCAGCCTCAGAGCAACGTGCGGTTGAACTTCAAAGTGAGTGCAGCCCCCAACAGCTCAGTGTCTGCACCCCTGAGGACCCCTGACAGGGTCTGGACCACTGCAGAGTCTGCACCACTGCAGGGTCTGCCAGGACTTCCTGCCAGGCAGTCACCATCCAGAAAAGCCCAGGGCCCTGAGATGTGGCTCTGAGGTGCAGTCCCCAGCATGGAAGCGCCTGGGTGTTTGCAGGGCCGTGGCAGGGGAGATCCCTCTGTGGCCAGAAGGTTCCTCAAGACACAGCTGTCATGGCACCTTTTGTCCCTCACAGGTACCTTTCCTCCCACTCCTGCCGATCTTCAGCATCTTCGTTAATATCCTGCTGATGGTACAGCTGAGCACTGGTACCTGGGTACGGTTTGCTGTCTGGATGGCCTGGGGTAGGTGTCCTGTGGAGGGGAGTGCGGTGCCTGCAGGGTCTCCCCGGGGGGACTGTTCCGTTGGCAGCTCGCTGCAGCACATTTCATGGCAGAAATTGTCCTGCAGGTTTTATGATTTACTTCAGCTACGGGATTCGGAACAGTGTGGAAGGGAAAAACGCAGAGGAAGCCTCTACCACAGTAGAAAAGCCTCTGCACCACCCTGGACCGGTCCTCAGCCCTGGGGCTGCTGCAGTCTGAGGGACTGGGCACCCGCACTCCGTGGACCTCTGCCAGTATTCCCGCTCGGGGACAAGATCATGAGCCGTACTGTACATTCATCCCCTCTCCCATGAGGAGTGAGTCCCAAAGTCAGGACTGCAGAGCTGGGTTGTGTGCTGCCCTTTCCCCTCGCAGAGCAGAGGTCATGAAGAGGAGTCCCCAGGCCATGTGGGAGTGCTGGTGGCCCAGGGCTTCTCTCTGCCATGCCTCTAACCCCACCAAGGGGCAGTGACACTGACAGCCCTACCACCGTGGAAGCTGCTGTCAGAAATGGTGAATTCCTGGTACATTTCCCAGAAATGGTACACAGGAGACCCCTGAGACGTGATGGTACAGCTGTATTTGTTCTGTCTGTCCACGTGGCTGTGGTCACCACCTCCTCTCCATGCTTTCCAAGCACCAGGCGTGCAGATGGCAGCCGTGGCTCGAGCCATGTGACAAGGCAGCTTGTTCTGGTACTGCCAGCAATCTGGTGCTCCCCAGCAGCACAGGGCTCAGCTGGCCAAAATCCTCTGTGTGCCTGGATTTTGTATCCCTTGCTGAGCCCCATGCTGCCCTGGTGATGCTGCTTCGTGTGACCATCTAGCTCGGATGTATGTAAAGAGGTCCACAGCGTAGCTGTTTCAATTGTCCAACCTTGTAAGCCTTTTGTATAATTGGTGTTTTAGTGTGGATTTTTATACCTATTAAACTAAATGTTTTTTTAAGTGCTTGGCTCTGTTGGTCCTGCTGCATCGTGTGCTAATGATCTAGTAATCATGACAGTGTTGGATTAAGGGTTGGACTTGATGATGTTGGAGGTCTCTTCCAACCCAGATAATTCTATGATTCTACCATTAATGCCCTTTGGTCACAGACCCCTAGGCAGGATCCTATGTGCTAGCAGGCTGGGTGTCAGGCTGGTGCCCGCACAGAGCAGGGTTCAGCCAGAGCTCACTATGCTGAGTGAGCTTCCTGCCTGAAACCTGCTGGCTGGAGCCACCAGCCCTCACTGGGACAGTGAGCCAGGAACCATGGAGCAGTGCTCCAGGCCAGCTCAACCCAGTGCTGCTTGTGCCTGTGGGCAAGACAGCAGCCTGCTGTGTCCGTGCCCTGCAGGCATTGTGTTGTGTGGGAGTGTGTCACCAGGTCCCAGGGCAGTAGCTGCAGTAAAGACCTTGCAAATATCTCCTGGAAACTCAAGCAATAGCTAGAGGAAGCGTTGCCAGAAGCTTGGCTGCATTCATGTGAGAAGATGATAATTTCCCAGATTCTGGTCTGGTCTAAATCAGCCCTGACAAATTATTTTGCAAAATAAACTAATTTAGGGCAGATGGATCTTCTGTGGCTTTGGCATCTCTCTCTGTTTACTGACAGTGGAGCAGGGTTATTGCACGGTCAGCAGCAAGGGCCCCACACCATCAGCTCTTCTTGGCCCTTGGCTGGAGTTGTGAGTCCTGCCCCAGGGCTGTCTCTGATGTAGAAGGGGCTGCAGCACCTGCTCTGAACCCACACCAGGCACTGCCTGCCCCACTGCTCCAGGTGATGGTGCCCTGCCACAGCCTCAGGCTCAGCCCTCAGGTGAAGCTGACTCCTGGCACCGGCACCTTGCAGGTGCTTCCAGCTCTCTTGGTCATGCCAGTGCCTCAGTGTGCTGCACTGCATGTCATCACCCTGCCTGGTGAGTAACTCCTCTTGGGGGGCAGCACATGGGCCCTGCTGAGCCCACAGTCCTGCTGGCACCCACAGACCAGGGTTTGGGTGTTGTTGCCCAAGTCTAGCAGGCAATGGGCTATTGATACGGCTGCAGCCCTCTCCCCCTGGCTTGGCACTGCTGCAGCCCCCCCGTACCTTTTTTTGTGCCCATTCCCCCAAGCATATGTGCACATCCATGGGTCTCGTTGTGCCTATGGGCATGCCTGTACCTGGCTCCATTGGGACAGGCAGAGCTCTGGATGTGGAGCAGGGTGCTGGAAGCCGCAGCTCCCCCGTGGCAGGCTGGCAGGAAAGCAGCTGTCTGGCAGCCACCAGTCCATGTTGGTGTGGTGCGGTGGGTTGGTGCCATTCTGCCGTGGGTGCAGGCGCTGCCCTCCCTGTCTCTGCCCACTGCCTCCTTCTGCCCTGTCCGGGCTAGCAGAGCTGCCAGGGATGGCACCACATCCCCCACTGGGCAGCACCTCTGCCCTTCTCAAGCTCTACTGATGTTGCTATACATCTTGGCACATCAGTTTCTGGGTGAACAACACGCAGCTGCAGTCAGTGTGTCAGCACATGGGAGCAGCCTCTGCGGCTCCCACTGCTTTCACTGCTGCCATGCCAGCCTGCGTGTGGCCTGCTGAGATGCTCTGATAGCAGCCTGGCTTCCATCGTGCAGAGAGGGAATGGGAGGGCAGTGTGTTCCTGGGTGAAGGCTGTCAGGTGCTGGGGCTGAAGGATGGGCTTTCCCCTCCTGTGTCAGTCTGGAAGGGGCCATTTTCCGGTTTGAGAAAATGCAGCAAAAAGCAGAGCCTAGCTTTGCCACCAAGACGCCTGGTCCCTAGCCCTGCACTGAGCTGCTTGTGGTTTGCCCCATCAGCCAGGGGTTTCCCCCCCCAGATTTGCAGCACAGGCTGTGTTCCTGCCTGCTAGCTGGCCATGGGCCTCCCCAGGGTGGCTCCAGCCCTGGCAGAGCCCAGGAGGCAGGCAAACAAGCCTGAAGCTGTTCCTCTGCCCGGGCCTCAGCTGCTGCCGGGCAGAGCGGGCACAAGAGTGAGCAGGAGCATGGGCAGGGGAGGCAAGGCTGGCTCCTGCTCCAGTGCTATCTTGTTGGCTGTAGAGCCAGAGGGGCACTCAGGCAGGCTGGGAGCTACAACTGGGGCTTGGTTTGCGATCTCCCCATTGCCATTCCCCCTGGATTTAAAGAGGAGCTGGAGGGTCATCAGCTCTGGCTGTGTTTGGCCCAAGCCATGCAGAGAGGGTTGACAGTTGGGGCAGCATTGCAGGGGAGGCCTGGCTGCAGCCACCGGCTGATGGTTACATGCTCTGGCTTTCAATCTGAGGAGTTAATGTGCTGGCTTCTTCCCTGTAGGACCAGAAAGCAGGGACCATCAGATCCTCCAAGCTGTTGGTGACCCACTGATGGAGCAGAGCTGCAGTGGTTGTGGGATGGGATACATCCATCGGCTGGGTGTGAGCCCTGGAATCCTGGGAATCCACTGCAGGGCAGATGGGTTTACTGGCATGACAGAGCACACTCATCAGCTCGTGGTATTTCTTGCAGCGGTGATGAGTTGTGCTGCAGGGCTCTAGGAGATCAAAGCCAGTGTTGCGTGAGATTCCTATCGCTCCTTACTCACCCAGCTCCAGGCAGGTCCCAACCCTTCTGCTTTCTGTGGTAACAGCTTAAGTGTGCATGACCCAGTATCTAGCACAAGGCTGCGTGCATCTAATAATCCCCCCAAGCCACAGCAGGACGCCAGCCCTCTAATCGTGCAGGCTTAATTCTCTCCTTGCTTTGCCTTTGCAGGCTTGGCACTATGACTTGCTGTCAGGTGATTGCTCTTCTCTTGCTCTCCTTTCTTTCCAGAGCAGTAGCTGGTGGCCTCGTTCCCCCTCTTGTTTCCTGGTTCACCTGGTGTGCCTGGTTCTTGGATGTACAGCAAAGCATGAGACTCCATGTGACACAAATGGGAGAGGAAGGTGATCAGGGCCTTCTCAGGGCACCAGTGACTGCAAATGGCTGAGGAGCACCGTGACTGTAATGTTAGTGTTTGCCTGACCACTCTAAGTTTGGTCAGATCTGCTACTGGATCAAAGAGGACTGCAGCCTGTCTGTTCCCCTCCCCAGTGCAGATGGCTTTGAACATGGTATTCCTGAGCAAAGAGCATGGGCGAGGAGCCTGAGGAGGAGGAGTGTTTTCTGGCAAAACTGCTCCACTTTTTTCTGTTCTCTATCATGGAGGAAGAGATCTCCACAGATCACAAGAGATCCAGCAGAAACTCACTGGAGTTCAAGTCCCAATTCCCTAAGGAAGCCTGAGGAGTGGTTTAATCTCCTTTGCTTGGTGCTGGCATGAATTCAGCACCATGGTTCTTTACAGAAGGAAATCGGCTGCTCATGACTTGGAGAGGCAGCCACACGCTCGCTGCTAAGCTGTACCTGAACTCTCTTGGGTCTCACAGGTGTCTTGGTTGCACTGCCTGTCTTGGCACTGCCCCAGCAATGTGAGGACAAAGGATTTTCTCTCCTAGTAGGATCTTTGTGTGCTGATGGAAAGTGTCTGAAAGGCAGCCCTGGAGCCTGAGTCTTCTGGGCACAGAACGTATCATGGCCAGGAGCCTGGCCAGGCCAGGAGGGGCTGCCCTAGGACCCTGGCAGCCACCTTGCCTGGGAACGCTCTTGGCAAGGACACCTCTTCTGACTGATGCTGCAAGGTGCCATGTGGGGACCTACACGTGGCAGCACGGGCTGAGAGCTGGGAGCACCTACTGACTTGTAAACTTTCTCATCTCTTTTGCTTCTGTCTGGCCTTGCTGTAGAAGGAAGAGAACTTACTGCAAGTGTAGTACTTGAGGTGGATTCTTTTAGGCAAATACATGTATTTGAATAAAAATCAGAACAAATCTCTTTGCAAAGGTTATGTTGAAAGAGGAATCGTTCATAGATTGCTGGCCCTGGTTTGGGACTTGCTGAAGGAGACAATTCCTCAAGACTGAATTGAGTGGGACAGAGAGATCTGTGCAGAGCTGAAATCACAGTATGTTGCAAAAGCCAGGACTGATATTTTCTGCAGCCATAAACCACCCTATGCACCTGACTGAACAGATTTCTGCATGTTCTGTCACATACAGAAACTGATGCGTACAACAGGCCACACTAGGCTCTTCCAAGAGCAAACTGAAAGCTTGCCTTATGTTTCCCCACCTCACACAAGATTCCTTTGCTAATCCTAGAGTTTAATGACTGATACCTCTGCACGTCCTCCTTAAGTTTCCCTGCTGTGTTTGCCCTGGCAATTATTCCCTCTGTAATTCACATTCTCCTCAAGCGACCACACACTGATGCTGCTTTGTCAGACTGGACAGATGACTGCTTGTACTTTTTGCTCTTTTGTCAGTGTCCTGCTCCTTTTCACTGTCAGGGGCAGCTTGCATCACAGGCTTCTCAATGCTGTCACTGCTTAAACCTGATGAAGACTAAACATGCAGTTCCTTCAAGACCTGTGACAGTTGTACACCTGCAGCAACCTGACTTGCAAAACAAGCAGTTAGGAAACATCTCAACAAACTAAAAAACAAAAAAACCCCTCTCCTGCTCAGTTATCAAGACTTCATTGGTAATGCATTAAAATAATTTAAATTGTATGCCTGGTCTGCAGATGGCTGTGCAAGTTTCTATTATCTTGAATGAGATAATGCATGAAAAATCATAACTATACATTACTGGGCAGTGAGCAGCTGCTATTATTTACATGACACAAACCCAATGTTGCATGGAATTACCTGCCCTAGCTGACAGGTCTTTGGGGACAGATCAGAAAGGGTTTTCATCTCCTCTGGTCACTTGTTCAGATACTAAGAACAAGATATTAAGAACAAGTTAGAGTGTCAGTCATGCTCTTCTTAAAAGGGGAAGAAAGCCTGTCATAAACACAGGGAAGGGACTTGCTGGTTCCTTCCTCTCTAAATTGCACATGGGGCCTTTGTTTTGCTTTATACACTCCTCTGAGAGTGTAACAGGTGACAGGATAGGGAAAAGTTCTCTTAGGACCTGCTGGTGTGAAACATAAGGACTTGTCTCACTCAGAGTAGCTGCACACTTTATAAGCAACTCTCTTCTGATACCAGCCATCAGCTATTGCAAAACACATGAGGAAAAGCCATCACCAAGAGAACTGGTTTCGCCAAGACAAACTCAGCAAGAACTGTGCACCCTTTTAGCATCCATCTCTGTGTCCGCAAGCTTTAAGACACCAACAGATGCCCCTCCCCAGTTTGTGTCACAGAGCGAGTAGTTTTGACACATGAACTGCAACAGGTACAGGACTCACTGTTACAGTGGGTTGACCTCATCTGGATGCCAGTTGCCCACCAAGCCACTCTATCACTCCCCTCCACAGTGGGACAAGGGGAGAGAAAATAAGATGGAAAAGAACTCAAAGGTCAAGACAAAGGCAGTTTAATAAGGCAAAAACAATGCTCTGCATGGTAGCAAAGGCAAACAAAAGATTTATTTACTCTATTTCCTATCAGCAGGTGACGTCTGGCTCCTTCCCAGGAAGCAGGGCTTCAGTGGGCATAGCAGTTGCCCCAGAAGACAAACAGCATAATAACAAATGTCTGCCCTGTCCCTTTCTCTTGGTTTTTACTGCTGGTCAGTTTGGGTCAGCTGTCCTGGCTCTGTCCCCTCCCAAGATCTTGCCCACAGGATGAGGGGGAGGAAACATTGTAGAGACAGCCTTGATGCACTGCTCAGGAGTAGCCAGACCACTGGTGTGTTATCAACTCCTTTCTAGCTACCAATACAAAGTACAGCACTGAGAGCTGCTAGGGGAGGGAAATTAACTCCATCTCAGCCAGACCTAATACAACTGTTTATTTAAAAAATTAAAAGAAACTTTTAACAAAATCACACTGAATAGTGAGGATCTGAAAAGCCAGGCAGCACTGGGGGCATCATAAAAAGAAATGTTCTGCAGGCTCTGATCAACCCAAGGGCTAGATGTGCAGACAAGCACATCCAAGTGGATGATAAAACCTTGTACCACTTCTCTCACCCAAACAGTAACACACCTTTGTAAGCAGACGAGGTTGTAAATGAGAAACCTGAATCTTGTGCATTTCCACAAGGTGCCCAACACTTGGAGGGCTCTGGTGGTGTTGAGCATTCAAGAAGTCCCATTTGAAAGCAACCACGGCTGCAGCTGCAACTTGGAGAAAGCCATCTGCTTAGCTGCAATATGGAGTACATCACAGCACAAGGTATGTGTGACATGCTGTATTTCTTCTTACCCGGAATCCTGCAGAGCTGTCCATTTTTTTTTTCCCTTGTTGCCCTGTATCAGCACAGAACATCCTGTCTAGCCCAGAAGGAAGGGGGAATGAATACATATATATCCACAGTCTAAGGAGGGTCACCTTTTGCTGGAACTTGGATCTCTCTCCCTACCCCAATCCAAAATGTGAGAACAGGGCTAGCTCTGGAAGGACAGAGCCCTCTATGAGCTAGGACCCACGAGGCAATTAATAGATCGCAGGCTGATGATTTGCCTTCTGCATCTGAATGATCTTGCCAAAGCCACCTCTTCCTACATCGTAGTCTGTCCGGTACTCATCTCGCACCTAGGGTACAGCAATATCACAGATATTTAGCACTCTGTACTGCCTGTCTCCTACGAGGCTTCAGAATAATCATCCCCCCCTTACTCAGTTGGTGAGGAATCAAAGTTCAAGCTAGAACCATTTTGACTCATTTTAATCTCTTCAAATAATCCACCAAAAAGGTGGAAATGGTGGTGAAAATGACAAACATCTGATGTCATCACACATTAGGATACATCTGATGGCTGAGATCTTTTTAGACAAGAAGACGACCCCAAAATATTTTCATTCAGCTTTGCCATACAGCTTTCTGGCTTTGCCTTCAGAACTTTTCCCTCCTTCCACACTGGAAATCTGCAGAAGAACCTCACCTTCGCACTGGGCAAACTGCTGCACTGTGAGATTTGCCCAGCAGCTATGCTGTCCCTCTCCATTCCAGTTCTGCATAATTTTGAGAATACTAGCTTGGATTAGTGAACATTCTGCTTGCATTGCAGAAAATTTGGAGCCCTACACAGAAATGGCCTTAATTTCTATTTCTAGCTTTTAACACCAGGCATCAGTTACCAAAACAACCTGGGAGTAGATGAAATTCATTATCAGGCCTCCACAAGCTACACATTGTTCTGCATGAGACAAAACCAGAGTACACTGCCTTAGGAGGATAAAATTCAAGGTATGAACCGGTTTTGCTTTTACCTGTCCTCCAGTCTTTCCTCTTCCATACTGTCGTCCCTCCTTAAACCCTGCATCCCAGTCGGTTCGAATGATTCGGTCATCTAGTCGTGTGCCATTGATAAACCGCATTGCGTGTTCGGCGTCTGCTCTTGTGTAGTATCTGAAGCACATGATAAGGAGAACTAAGTGTGCTATTTTGTCAGGTACAGGGAAAATGAAAAAGAGAACTATTGCACTAGAGAACCAGAAAACCCCTGCCTTCCAGCCTTTTCTACTCTTCTTGCTCTTCTCTATGGGATCAAAAAACTATAAAGCCAAGCTAAAACCAACTCTCACCCAGAAAGGACTCTGAATTTTAATGTCAGTACCTGCACAGACAAGAAGTAACTTTGGATCCTTTACTTCACAAGCAGATGAAACAAACACGTTCAGGTCTTGCTAAGGGCAATAAATATGTAATATACTTTTTTATACTACGTGAAACTTGACTGAATTTGGACAAGAGGGGCAAGCCTCACAGGAGAGCTTTGTAAAGACAGTTCACAGCACAACGTGTACAAGCATGTACCTTGTGTTTGGGAACACTGCCATGGCTTATTCTGTTACTTCATTCAGGTGTAAAGTTAAGGTGAGAAAGTGAACACGTGCTCTGGCCACACAAGACCTCATACTGACAATTGTAACAGTTCTCATTTTAGCCCTAAAATCATTAAAGAAATTAACAAAATAAAGGATCTCTCTGCCACCTCCAGAAACTTTGCACCTACAGCACTGCTGCACTTTCCACACCAGTACAGCTAGGCTTGCTGTGCAAAGAGGAACCGATGGTGGCATGGGCTGCAGGACCATGGAACCAGAAAGGATACTCGACAAAACAAAAGCCACAGGGGGTTTTCTTGATCTTGTCCAGCCCCATGACGATCCTCTTGACATCTCCGCACTTGGAGAAGAGCTCCTGGATCTGCTCCTCGGTAGTGTAAAAGGACAGATTACCAACATAGAGCGTAGAGGAGATCTTCAGGGATTTCTCCTGCAACTGCCTGCTACCCTGAGGGCAGAGCGGAAGAGGGAAGGGCGGAGATGGGTGAGCGAGCCTACTGCCTGCTTCCTCCCACCTTCCCCCGGTAACACCCCCCCACCGGCCTCAGGTTGCACACCCCCCCACCCTCGGTTGGGCCCTCCCCTGCCACCCTCGCGCCCCAGAGGCGCACCCGGAAGTGCTGATCACGGTACTGGCTGATCTCGCAGTAGGAGTCGCTGTTGAGCCCACTCAGCGTGGTGTGGAGCAGCCCCGACATCCCTCCTGCCCGGGCCCCACTCCTGGGACCCTTCCGGAACCGCCGCGGCGCCCACCGGACAGTGAGCGGGAGAACCGCTCCACC